>OENT01001671.1:6639-37173 GCA_900239685.1 Rotaria macrura
AGTCTACCACTCGTCGATCTTCTTTAGAAAAACACGCTCAACCTCCACATTTTCACAGATTATTACTTTTCAACAACAGTTTACCAATATGTTAATGAACGATTTTTCTACTTTTGTGGCACCGTATTTATCGGGAACGCAATTTCTTGTTCTTTTTTTTCGTTTGCTTGGTGCCCAGATCGGATGTGATGTTATCTTGGCTAATAACCGTTGTCTCACTGATCCTGATCTTACCAATATTGGAGATCATGTTCGCTTGAGTGAGGGTGCTTATATACAAGTAAGATACGATTCTGTTATATTTTGTTTACTTTATGCTTTCAATCTTTTATTTCCTAGCCTCATACATTCGAACAGCGTATTTTTAAACGGGCACCTATTACTGTGAACAATTCTTGTGTGCTGATGAGTAATACATTAGTACTTTCTGGTTCGATACTCCAAGGACAAAATCGTATTTTGCCATTGACTCTTGTTATGAAGGATGATCAACTACCAGCTGGTAGAAAATGGTCAGGCGTGCCTGCACAACAAGTTTCATAAATTTTTCTGATTAACGTTCAGGGTGACATTTTTTTATTATTTCATAAGCTACTGTCGTGTAGGTTCCATGTAGACGTCGTATTCTAAAAGCAACCCTATTTTCATATTGTAAGTCTAATTTTTCTCAAGAAGAGTGAATAAAATGACCGTAATATTCGAAAAATAGAAGACCTAATTAGTATCTAATTGTAATTTATATTCTATTCACATTTAATTACACTACCATCCAATGTCTGCGTGAATGTGAAATTTATCTTGTGCACAACGGAGAGGGCATGTCTAGACTTCAGTAACTGACCATCAAAAATGAAACTGCTCTGAGATGTGACTAATTGGTCGCGATGGACAACTAGTTCTCTGGACTTTGCCGTTAGTCGGCGACAAAAGCGCCGATTTTTAATAACTACACTTTGTACAAAAATCGGCCCCTGGCTAGAATTATAAATTTGTCGTAGACAATTGTAAGTAAAAACAAACATCAAATTTGTATCTCGTAAAGTTTTATGAGTATGAGGAGAACCATTGTCTTCACCGAAGACACGTGAACTGTTATTAAGAAAACCATTCAAAAATGCGATCCTTTTGCTCAATAATAAATAAAAAACGACTAGGGTTTAAATTTTAAAGAATAAAGTTTCCCTTTTGATTAAATAGCCGTAAACTAATTGGATTCTAGTAATATAATAGAAACTTGGAAGATCTGAGTTTCAGCCAAATGAGATA
The DNA here is from genome assembly GCA_900239685.1 of Rotaria macrura. Classification (NCBI taxonomy): domain Eukaryota; kingdom Metazoa; phylum Rotifera; class Eurotatoria; order Philodinida; family Philodinidae; genus Rotaria; species Rotaria macrura. The sequence continues at coordinate 7,906 of OENT01001671.1, forward strand.
AGCATAGATATAATAATGGGGAACAACATGATAGTTGCGAATATTTACTAAAAACTACATAACCAGTTTGTTTCAATCAAAGAGATTTACATGCAACCCAATTTTAGTAGACCACCGTAAAAGCAAAACGAAGTAGACTTTATTCAGATATCGTAAATAATTTATAATAACTTTGAATTATTGAGATTAATTAGTCATCAAAACATTATGAGGGTGTGGGTGTGAGTGTGGTTGTGGTTGTGGATGGTGGTGGGGGTATAGCTCAAGAGATCCACTGCAGCCACACTCATGCCAACTCACACTCAGACCGATACCCACCAACACGCACAGCATGAACAACGCACCAACACCCACACCCACATTACCTTATATATTTTCTTAGTTTTTCGTCTTTGAAAATTTTTTCTATCAACACCAAATTTTCTTCAAGAAACTGATTAATGGTCTTACAACTGAATACGTTTTTGTTTCTCACCGTAATAGAGCTATTATATGATTTTCAAATCATAAACATCTCTCTGCTATGCGTCGTTCGAATGGTTAATTGATCTTACTGGATATTTCATTAAATGGTAATGACTATAATTCTCAATTTCAATTACAGCTTAGACTTGATCGAGCATTTCGTATCCATTCTTTGGAAATCAAATCTTCGTTTGACTGTAAAGTGCATAATGTCAATCATGGGAGTTCATCTGTTCATTGACTTGATCTTTAACGATGTTTCCGATATAAAATTAAACAGTGGTTTATTACAAAAGAATGCTCTGAGGATGCCCTTCCGCACAACCAATCCTGTATCAAGCTTTTCTAATTCAAGTTGAAAGTTGAATGACAACTGTTCAATGTAAAATATACGAAACCTTTAAATCACCTAGGGAACTATTAATCGTTGCGTGCCAAACCTAAGGAATTCGCAAAGAGTTTGGTCGAAGAATCGCGATACCTAAAAACCCTCTGAGAATAAACTCCGAAACAATTTTCATTCCACTGTACTTAAAATCGTTCGGTATATGAGTGAGGAAATTTAAATGTTTAGCAATAAACCGATTTATTTTAGATTATGTAATAACCATTTTAAATCTTACAACCGAATTATATTAATATAGGATATTCTTTCTTCCTAGGCAGTTGAATATTTTAAAAAGTCCAGATATGATTTCATGTATTGAAGGAATTCTTTCATAGTCGGAAGTTTTATTTTTAATTTGTTTCCTATTGAATGTTGTAACATCAAATAAAATCAATTTATTAATATAAAAAATCACATACAAATTCTTATTGTCATGGAAGAATTAGTTTTGAATATTTTGATTATTCATTTTTACATATGCGAAGAATATGAAACACTCCCTTTGCAAATATCCCGATTTACTTTTTAATCGTTTTGCTTTATCAAAAGTCTCCACTATGTTACAGTATTTCGAAAAGAAACAAAAATACGATAGATCGACTATTTATTCCGGTTTCCGATTTAGTCTAAAGTTAGCATTTTCAAATATTTTCCTTCCCTCTTATTCTATGGTACCATTTCATACTGACAACGAGGACAGAACGGAGAGTTTATTTCACATTTTCACTGCCTTTTGAAAAATCTCATAGAAGACCAATTAAGACATCTTCTTCTATCTAAAATACAGTACATTGTTATTGAATGTCAGAAAAAGGAACTAAAGATTTAGATACAAGGCAATTTAGATTTGCACGAATGTATGCATTTTCATGTTGACTTTTTCAAATATTGAAACGGAATATTTTTAATTCGGTCCATAACCAACATTCATATTAAACATAAATATTTTAGATGTCAACACTGAAGTCCATAGTCAGTATTGCAAGTTATCGTGTAAATGTGCTCCCAATAGGAAATATAAATCAGCTGCTATCAATCATTGAACAATCTCTGGCATCTTCAACCGTATTGAAATAGGTTCGATTCAATAAAATCTGTTTTTTTTTAGCTTTTCGTTATTACTCAACATCCATTCTTACTCTAAATTTTTCACTGTTGCTATGTATAGTCCTTCACCGTAGAGTATGTGTTTGAAAAGAATATGAAAGAAAACGAAAAAAAGAGGCAAGACAGATAGAAACAAGCAAACAGTGTTGCTATACTGTAAAGATAAAGATAAAAATCATTCAAAAGAAGTAAGCAAGCAGTGAAGGTCGCAAACAGTTTCGAAATCATTCAAAAGAAGTAAGCAAACAGTGAAGGTCGCAAACAGTTTCGAAATCATTCAAAACGATTAGGAAAGCCGTGAAGGTCGAAAACAATTTCAAAATTAATTGCAGGGTATTATTGAAAATACTCGGAACTACCGTGAGTAAAGTATTTCGAAGTTTCCAGATATAAGAGAAACTGTTTAGAAGGTTATATAGTTAGTATCAAGATGCTGTGAATATTGATAACGTGGGTGAACAGGTCTGCGGTTCCCCAAAACCTAGAACTGATACCTGTTTTTTAAAAAAATTCTCAGAACCGGAACTGTAGAAAAACTCGCCAAGGAACCGCTAAAGAAACCACGGAACTGTTTCTTTAATATGACTGGTGACATGAAGTCTTCTCAGCAGACAATTAAAAAGAAATGATGCACAATGTTCGTCACCTATAACCTTAGACTCATCTCCGGATGGGAAATAGAATCTTTTAGTCAGCAACATCCAAAAGCATGCACGATACCGCATCTACCCCAACTCATAGCCAATTTTCGATTACAAAAAGGTTCCACGGTTCCATGTAATATTTTTGGAACCGAACCGGAACCGATGTTTTTGAATGAATTGGTTCCGGGTAATTTTTGGGACCGCAGCCCTCTAAGTGAATGTGGTTGTGTGGTTAGTCATTTCCCCACATAGACACCAACACCAACATCCACACCAGAGCCAATCACAATTGCCATCTCGTTCTGTTGTGGCAAAGCGTAGAGCAATGAAAAATAAGTCATGTGCTTCGTTCTGTATCATTGAAAACTGAAACAACAGAATTAGAAAGATATTTAAAACATGATCTCTGAGCAATGACACATGTATCATGTATGAAAGAATTTACATAACATAGTAAGAAAACCGAGAAAATATAGTGTTCATTTTTCTATTGTCATAGAAAAAATCTTTTTGTTGTACCGTTGAGAGCGAAAAAGAGAAAGAAAAATCTACCATGAAAACATCTTTTTTCCTTCACACAATTTTCATAATCAAGCCGATGATGAATGCGTATTTCTTATATTGGTTTTATTCGAATTCTGATAACACGCATCGCCAATGTATCAATCAAAGCCGAATGATAATGCTGTGTTATTTTGTTTTCGATCTACAGAAAAGAATCTATTTAAAACAAAGTGAGAACTCCGGTTTATGTCTATTTATATTACATTAAAACAAAGGAAAAAAATGAGTTTCTGAGACGTTATTTGTCTCAAACAAACTATGAACATCTTACTGTCAATAAATTTATTTACTTTATGCGAAACGTCAAAATATTAGTGACGTGCAAACATTTAACATCTATGGCCATACGCATTTGAGCAATTCAGAGTGAAAGAGAAAGGATATTATCTTCGTGGACATAGCAGCCAAAATGAGAGAAACATTTATTAATTTCATGATAAAGAGTGTGGGTTTGAATATTAACTAAGAGAAGCCCAACACATACACGCACCCCCAGATCCACGCTCAAACTCTCATATATACTGAAACTTGATGTGTTCTACAGAACTATGAGTGGTTTAGCAAAGGGTTTACGAAACTTTAAGCAAACGTACACAACTCGCAAGAAGTTTTTCTTTACAAGTTCGAAACTTTGGGGAATCTTGGAAAATTTTAAAGTTTCAAGTTAGCTACGAAATTATTTTTTGGAACGGACCTAAAAATCTTTCTGCGAAATCATGCCGGACTTTTCAGGTTCGGCAAAAAATCGACTTTTTTTTAGAGTGTAGAGCCACTTTTGAGTAGCGCATTGTGTGTTGTTATTAAAATTTCTATTCGGCGCAAACTTAACTGGAAAGATAAGCAGCGTATATACAAAAACAAATAGAGTCCGCATTTACTAAACTTTTTCCATCAGTGATTACTTTCCCATCATCCCTACACATACAGAGTTTGCATGCTGTTTCTCTACAATAATTTGATATTCTCCGATGCACTGTCATTCGTGTTTCATCAATAGAGATGGTATCAACTCTGTGTTCGGTCTGTTCAAAGAGCGGAGGAAGATGCATGTGTGATGGATGTAAAAAATACTTTTGCATGAACCATTTTATTCAGCATCGTCACAGCTATCAGCGAAGTTTGATGATGAAGCTGTGGGAACTCACGATCAGCTTCTCGAACAAATAAATAAAGCAAAACAACCGAATACCACTGCTTCAGAAGTTTTCGCTGAAATTGATCGATAGGAAACTGCAACTTTAAAAAAAGTTTACAGAGCAGCAGAACAAGCTCGTCGTGAACTTACTCAAATGTTGACTGGAGAAAAAGAAACACTAACAAAAGAGTTTGGAATAATGACATAAGAAATTCGTGATCGAAAAGAGGACAATGATTATGGCGAAAATGATATTGAACGACTTCGACAAAAAATGGATCAGATGAAAATATCATTAAATGAACTTATTCGACCAACAAATAGGAAAGCCATTATAGTGATAAACGATCGAATCGATTGGAATCAATTGATCTTTGTCGAAACTAAACAAAACAGAATATATGAGTAGCTTGAAACAATATTTGATCAAGACCCTCAGTTAGCTAAATTACTGATGAAGCTTGGAGAAATTCCGTCTCGATTCAACGTTCAAAAGTTAAACATGAATTAATGCTCCAAGGATTCGAATATTTTCAAGAAAAGTTTTTTACTGAGGTCTCAGAGTATGGAAATCTGTAAAATTCTTTTCAATTTTATTTTATTATGCCATTTTCTACCTTATCGAATAACAGTGAATAAATCATGCTAAGCATCTAAAATCAAGCCAATCTATATATTGAACCAAAACAGTGTTCCTAATTGAAAAATAAATTAGTAACAGCTGAACTCGTAAATGACGAAATCATCATACTATTAAATAATACAGAATGTTTTTTATTGCTTAGAAAGGACTTATTCTGAACAAACTGTTTTTAACAGAAAAACGATTATTCGTTTGAACATTTCGACATAATTCTAAATTGTCGAAATCATTAAAATTCTGAAATTGAAAAATTCATCCACAAGTAAATCAAATAATTCTTATTGGCATGACGAATCATTCTCTATCAGTTGAGTTTTGGTACTTTCTTCGATGAGATATTGCTTATCGAAGTTTGATAGTTATAATAACCCATCGATTATTCGTTTTAGATATTGCAAACTTTTCGATTTTTGCTTCGACTCACTATACAAATAATGACATCTCAACAGTTTCTTTCTGCAAAATTTATCATTGTTTTCAATTGCAAACCACATTAAAGTCATATTGTTTCCTAGATAGATTCGAAGTCAAAATTACCTTCAGATCTATAAGAAAACTATTAAATCCCTATGTAATAGTCTGTAATACGTTTTCCAATTGCTACACGATTGATGGAAACACTATTTCGTCCATTAAAGGATTATAGGACTATAAGCAAAACATAATTAATTGCAAAGACTTGTACATTAACACAGTTATGTAGATTAGTGAGTGAGATAACGCGCCAAAGCTACTGGAAATGATGAAGCGAGATACGTCGACCCTAAACTTGGTGTATTTACCTTAGGAAGACATTGCCACTCAGTTATATTTAGTCATATCACCTAATGAAACGAAAGTATTTTTCTTAAATTTTACAAATCATTCACAAATCAATGTAGAGTTATTGATCTCGATGAATCACTATAAAATTTTTCATAGATTTTTTGAAGAATTCTGAAAAACAAAGTATTTGTAAGGATATAGTTTGATTACACAGCTATAAAAAACATTTCCCTAGTCAATTGTTCTGCGTGGCCCATCGATCATTTTAAAACTTTACGATTAAAAAATTCTTTTAATCAAACTTTTGAAAAATATCAAGTCGAATAATCTTCGATAGGAACAAAATAGAGATCCGGAGTTTTTATCATCGATAGAGAACAAAGTGAAGTATCCAAATATTTTGATTTTTATGATTCTAAAAATTGATCATGCAGATGGATTTCTACATGTGAGTTTTCAGGTCGAGATTCTAGTAGCGAATTTCATTAGAAGTTGATTTGTAATACCAATGTTCGATGCAACAAGTTATTATCTTTTTGTCTACACATGGCCGACATTTCAACGTTGTTTCACCAAAGAGGTGCAGGAACATTGATTAACTACTCTCTTTTCGTTTCAATGTGATTGAATGTCTCTCAAAAGTCAATATTTGGTAAAATCATTTATCACAGATAGTTTTTAGTAATGACTATAGTCAATTATTAAAAAATAAGGTTTCTAGAAAAACCTGACATCTTATAATTGGAGCAGTATACAAATACGAGTCTTTTTAAATTTAAAAAGAACAAATTTTATTATCTAACAGTGGTACACTAGATTGAAATTGAATGGAATATGCCACTAGTATGTCGTCCTCAAAACTCGTATTTTAAAAGTCACCTGATTGATTATGTGTGGAATGGATGAAGATCAGAATTATACATATTGGAGTGTCCTAAAAAATGATATTCAATATAAAATATTGTCAATCATTGATAAAACTATTCATTTTTCAATTAATAAAAGTTTTATTATGACAATCGATTGCATTAGAAAAAAGTTATTTTATTCGATTCTTTAATTTATTCGAAGTTATTCATCAAAGATTTTTTTCGATTTATCGTTATTACGTAATCGATTCTGAGCAGACCTGCTCATAGTTGAAAGCTTTATGAAAGGTAACAGAACAGTTCATTTTCATCGCTCTACATTTTTATAAATACTCGATTGATATTGTTCAATTTGATCATATTTTTAAACTACTGTAGAAGGAATCCTAGAAAAATAAATGAAAATGCTGCTATCATTATTAGTCAGCTTCAACCAACCTACCCAAGCATGAAGGAATCATAAAAAATTGACTAGAGTTATAATTGTTGTTTAAAGAATTAAAAAGTTGAACTCAACAACAAATACTATGAAAAAACTTTCTTTAGAAAGCTGATAACTTGAATGACGAGTTATATGCGCACTAAAACGAAACTTTCAAGAATACGTTAGGCTACATTTTTAGATGAAGAACAGATCCGTGATGAAATCATGCTTGAGAAATGCCAATGATTTTCTGAAATAAGCAGTTTAAAATAATTTAAAAACTGCCGCCCCCAAAAGAAAGACAACTGACACAATCAGTTAAATGCCTTTTTCTAATAACATGAGAGTCCTAGTATAAACATATTAAGTGAAAACAAAGTCTTAATCTTAAAGCATATTTTTATTCAAATTTTGAATTGCAAGCATATTGAATTAGAAATGCCGTGGTGATGATCTACCGTTTATCTCTCGATGACGTCACTTTCTGTAATGGCCATCTAGTAACTAACAGCAGAGACTGCAGTTAGGTTGAGCTTTTAGTGAAGTGAGGTCTTTTCAACAGAGATAATGATTTTGTTGAAAGTTTGAAAGAATACTTTTCATCTGTCCGACCTCGAAACGGTCCGAATTCCATGACACCGGTTTAGGTTAGTCCTCTCTCGAGAATGCATCGAGATCGACAAGTTCATATTCGACGAACAAACAATCGAAAAATAATATGAAAACACATAAGTTTCAATTGTTCAATCGATTTACTTATATCGAACACAGCGTGATAAACAGAATAGAGAAGGAATAGACAGCAGACAAAACGCTCTTAATGAATATAAACAAATTCACACCATACCCTGCCGTCTACTCAGTAGGATTCCAACACTCGGGATTGGAATATCATTTCGTCAATATTATAGAAATGCCTATACAGTTCTATGGGATTTACTTGTGAAATTGATAATTCCGGCAGTGAATATTAAAAGTCTCTGTCGGAAAAAGATATCTTAACATACTTGTTGATGGATGTTCATTTATGAGACTATTCGTGCACTTTATTACCTATAAATACGATCTAAATTCTAAGAAACAACTATCGAAGTGGTAATAAAACATATCAATGAATTCAAATCAACGAGTTCAATTATTTGTGTTGCTCGTGTATTTTTTTCACACGACATCCAAATTATTCGACCTAATAAATAGATTCCATTTGTTTTAGTTGCGGTTTCAACATAGTTCGATGTTGTTTTCCAACTGTAGATCTCGACTAAATATCTAAATAGCATAAAATAATCCGAGTATTGATAAGATGACGTTCGACGTTGTAAGAGCGCAGTTGTTTGTATTTGCTATATCTAGCATTTTTCTTGTCAAACGAAACTATGAACTACGTAGATTAAAAATGAAATAAAAGAGATTGCAGGGTTTGAGTGATGGCTAGAATAGAGACTGATAAGCTCATTCATTTTCACCTTTCTCACTAATAGTCTCAGGCATAAATACAAATTTCATTCGATTTGAATCCTTCCAAAATATGTTTTTCATTGACTTGTGACATTAAATTAATTGGAACTGATAACTAGTTTACATTTCAAATTAAAAGAAGTGGTTAGTGTTTTCATGTGTAAAAAGAAAAGAAAACTGCGTCGAATCTTTGAAACCAAACATTTAGAGAAGGTTTCCGGGCCTCTCTTTGAAGTTTCTAAAACAATAAAAATAGTTTCATCTCAAAATTTCCCAATTTTAATTTTCAGTAGTCCATTTGAATGGTTAATTGAGACTCCGTTATCTATACAAGATTCGTGTTAAAATAGTTCACTTGTCGCACTATTTATTAACATTTTCTTGTAATTTGAAATGAATATTAGGTACTGTCATTCATGGCCTAAAGGTTTTCAACCGATTAAAATACATTTAGAAGCGATTACAATTTTTCCATTAGACTCCTTCTTCGTACAATTTTGAGTCGTTTTTTTAAATAATAACCTCAATTATCCTTGGACATCTATCCTCATTGTATATGTATATATCATTAAACTGTAACTTGATATTACAAGCAAAAGAAAAGTTAGCTGACAATAATCATTTATCATTCACAAAAAGTGAAGACTTTACTTTTATGTTGACTTGAGCTTTCATTAACTTTGGTTTTAGAGTTGAAAGTAAAACTTGAATTGGAACAGCTGCCTTAATGTAAAATAAAAATTGTACTCAATTGTATTTAGTCCACACATGTTTTCCAAGCCTTTTAGTGTTTTTTACAGACGCTCTATCAGACTCATTATGAAAGTGATCATCGTCCATTGATTGGTAACATTTTCATTTAAACATCTTTTGCTTAAATCTAAAACATTGTATTATTGAGAAATACGATGAATTTGACAGAGAATGTTCCTCATATGATGTCGACGTCTAATAGACTATACTCATAAATGATAATCTTAAAAGCAGAGATCAATTGAAAAAAAACGAAATAGAAGTAGATAATAATTAGCCTTTCAAGTTAGATAATAGTTGATTCAGTTTATGTACGATAGATTTTCTCGAAATTTATTTTGAATAGAAGTGATTCTTTAAATTTTTAATAATGAATGCCCTAATAGTCATTCGATATTTGGAAAAGCTTTTCATATAAGTATGATGCAAATAGAAACTTTTGACTGGTCATATGTTTTCAATTAAAAGAAACTTGTGCACTAAGAGACCACTCGTCTTTCTTTTCTTATGTAAGCAGAAATGACTTCAAACTTGACCCGTATTCTATTTGTCAGTTAATTGACTTATTTTGATCGATTTAAGCGTAAAAAAGTACTCTTCGATAAAAAAAAGAATTCCTTCTGTAATTAGCGGATTGTTGTGAACAAGGGAACGAATAATCCTCATCTGTCATGACAAGTTGCTGGTGAAAGCGAATATTAATCTTTCCGATCCATACATAATTGTAAATGATATTATAGTTTAAAGACACGAAAAACATAACACTTAAAAATATCTAAGTATATAAACAGAAAAGAAGAATATATCAGGTAGAAGAGGCATGTTATGAAATAGACGAGTTTTAATTATTATCTCAGTAATCTACATTCCATTAGACCTCGTTTTTTCTGAGAAACTGCTATGTTCAGGAACGAGCGGATGAAGTATAATCATCAATTCGATTGAATTATATCTTCGTGTATTAAGATTATGAACATGACAGAAATTTCAGTTCAAGATATTGATTCAAATCTACATAAACTTAACATTTCTTTCTTTAAAATATACTACTATGAATAAACGATATGAAAAAAAACTAACCATACTTCATGAAAAACAAAGTTAGCTTGTTAACATTGCATGATAAAAGATAGAATCAACGTAGAGTGATAAATAAATGTCTTGTTTCAACAATTCTCTATTTTTCGTTTATTCTTATAATATCGTAAGCTGTTTTTAAAATTATTGGTTCTGAGTTATTATCAAAAAATGAATTGAAACGAGCCATCTGATTGAATTTAGAGGTCTGATTGTTTCATTTTACACTTATTGCTGGAGATGATTCTGTACTTTCTTTGTCTTCTATGATGTTTTTGTTTAGCCTTCAATATACTATGTAAGTAAGCGTGCTTTTTCCCAAATGACCTTGTGATGATTTGTCTATTTAAATGTTTATATCTATTAGGAAATATTCTTAAGTGGACAGTTTGAATAAATAAGTAGTTAGATAGCAATTTCAAAATCTGATTTATTGTTTACACTGAGGTGCACTTCGCGAAAATTCTTCATAGCCTAAGTCAAGATATTCATTCCAAGTTCTATACTATTTGAAAAACAGATATCTATGAAGAAGTATACTTATTTGACTTAGGAAAAAATCAATCCTAATCCTAGTTAGAGAACTTAGATCTATTCCGAATGAATATTGTACATTTCAATCAATTAATTTAGTTGATGGAAATAGAAAGAGGCATTTCTCTGATATACAGAAAATATGAATAAGACTCTGATCGTTAAACTTAACCTAGATTCATACTATCTATGTAGATAGATATGCACTACTCTGTCTTGCGGCCAGTATTTCATGTAGAATAAATGATACAAGAAGTTCACTTGAAATGTCTGACTAAATATTTAGAGATAAACAATTGAGTACATGACTTAAATAATATCTTTTGAATATTCAACTATATGACGAATAGAAACGTTTTTCTTCTATAAGGTAAACATACCTGATACTTCTTTTGTATTGTTGCTATAAACTACAGATCGATAGGAATCTTATACTTACTACAAATTTTCTTCATGAACTTAGTATCCTGCCATCAAATGCAAACAACAACCAATGCCTAGCTCTTCTCCATACTACTTCTATGAAAGCGTAGCGATTTTGATATCGTATGTAGTTTCATTTGAATTGCTGTAGTCGTTAGGTGTAAAAAATAAGCATTTATCGATTTGATTCACACAACAGTCGTTTTTGAAAAAATACATGAAAACAAACATCGTCTAAAATTTACTTCTTTAGCTTCTAATCGGTTTTCATTTTCATTTAAACGAAAGATATAGGAGACTATTATGCAATTTTGAAAAAACAATATTTTTTATATGAGATTGTAGAAAATCGATTCGTCATGGGGAAACCAATTTTACAGTATTGAAAGTTTTTATGAATTTAGAGGAAAGAAGATTAGACCAGTCAAACTCCATTTTATTTCATAACGATAGACTTTTCTCAACATTGTAGCTTGGAAGTCTGCTAACTTCAGGAGAACAGATTTCCTAGTCTATGTAACGGAGGAGACAATTCATTTAAATAGAAATTATGATCAACTCAACACGCCGTATTTGTCAAATATTTAGTTCAGTTGAAAATGAAACCTAATTGTCAGTGGGAAATGAATTTTAGACAATGTTTGTTTCATAGATATTTTTAAAAACGATTCATTTGTGAGTTGGATTGGCAAATAATCACTTTTTCAACCTATCGGAGACCAGTTTAAATGAGATACAATCCAGGCCGAGCATTATGGCGAACAAATACGGTCGTAAACGAACGCTTACGCTAACGTCTACTACCGTTTCCGATCTTTAATCGCCGTATGTTGACGTTTTCGTATGTACCGTATTACAGCCGTATTTTTCTGCGACGTAAACAGCTAATCATGACTGCAACATGACCGTAATACGGTGCATACCAAACGACGAAAAAATTAACGGAAACGGCCGTTTACGATCGTGCTTCTTCGACCTGGGTAGAGATTATCTTAAAAAAAACTTGATGTTCGGAGGGTGTAAAATGTCTCTCCCTTCAGATGGAAAAAAAAGTAGGATTTATTGGTAAAAGCGAATGCTCTTTCAAACACGAAAGTCAAAATCGAGAAATGAAAGATTTCCCCCTGTCCCGATGTTCGCGGTGGTCAGGCGGAGCGTCTCTTAGATCGTCAAGTATAAAAAATAATGTTAATCAAGTGAAATCTGTTTTTGTTTCTTTCTGAAGTTTAATTTAAAGTATGCCGAATATCTTCTTCAATTGAATTATTAATAACCAATCTTTGTGATCCATGCAATCACGAAAGTAACTTTTCAGAACATCGATCGATTTACGTGATATCTACAAATGAAATATTGTTTTCTTCTGAAATCAATATGATGTTGAAATCACATTTTCTTACTTTACTCATTAGAATATCATCACTGTTGAAATGTCGACCATACATTTTCGGTGCTTCGCCTTTGATCGATTCAATTTTAATGCATACTTCAGAACCTTTTGGTGCTCTATCTATTGATCGATGATTCATTTCAATACTAACAACATGGCCAAGATTCATGAACTGAAATTTTAAATCGAGATACATCAATCATAAGCATAAGTCAATAGGTTCAACGCATACATCTTTAGAAGGAACACATATCGGCGTGCCTAGTTCTAGAAATCCATCTTCAACTAGTACACCACAAACAATAGGATCTCGTGATTTAAACACGTATTGTGGCATTATCTTTAATTTACATGGAAACACAGCATCATGTCGATATTCGATTTGATTTTCTTTATTGATTTGTTCTCTATGCATAATAAACATGTCGCGCAAACGATATATTTCATCATGTTGTAATATTTTCACACCTGTATAATCAAGATTTTCAATGTCAAGAGAAAATACACTACAAACATTGTACGTACCAATACTTTTCGCATATTCTTGTGCGTCTTTTTCAACTTTTACATCGAATGCCAAAATCAAAGCATATCTACTCAAAAGAATAGGTTCCAAATTCGACGTACACAATAGTTGAGAATCGATTCTCATTATACTTACTTTTTATCTTTGCCTAGTTGAGTTGATGCACACATTACATCCTTTCGATGTACAGGCCCAATATTAATACCAGCGTACTAGAAGAACACAGTCATTGTCTTTTCTAAGTATATCACAAAAAGAAAGAATTTACTGGAATGCGGGATCCTTTTAGGAGTTGAAGAAATGCTTCTAATGAGCCTAGTGTTGATGCTTGAACATAAACACCTTTTTCTGTAAGCTCAATGGAGTTAACTGCTGTTTTCACTATGTTTTCGATTTCGTATTTAAAATATTCAACTTCATCGATTTTTCGAGCAACAAATAATGGAAAACCTGCCATAGACTTTTCCAAATCTTTAGCAATGATTTTAATGCCACGTGCAGCTGTCACATGTTGATGATTTTGATATTGATTCTAAATTAGTATTGAGTAAAACAAAAATAGAGAATATATTAATAGTACAAGCAAACAACTTACTGTAACACGCAATTCTTGATTTGATTCAGGAATAAGAAGTTTTCGAATTTGAGTTACAATAGGACCTTCTTGACCAGCAAGAACTATCTTATCACCAACAGACAAATATCCATTGATAAGAATAGTATCTATTGTTGTGCCAAAACCGTTCACTTCTTTTACCTAGTATAGTTTCAGAAATAGACTCTGTTTGCTTTAAGAAGAAAGTCCTTTATAACAAATACTCTCAAGGCATGGCATGATTAAAGAAATAACTTTTAATACAACTCAAAAATGCACTATAATATTTATGGTTTTAAACATGATATCCCTTCCATCGTATATATTAGAATATAATATCACAGTGCGATAGCTCAAGTAAGGTGCTAGTCATTAATTTAATCAATGTGAAATATACGAGTATCGATGCATTATTATTTGATGTGATTCAATCTGAGAATAGAATAGTTTTCTCTAGACTCGAATCCAAAATTCGATTAGATAGGTTTTGTTACCACTCGCCTCTGTATTCGTTTCTAGACGAAGTCTTTTAATTACTTATTTCTGTGCTATTACAATACTTTCTAGTTGGAATTTTCAGTATCAGATAAAAAATGAACTAACTTCCATAACCGTTGCTTGTAATTCATTGGTGTATGATATTCGTTTTGCTAATGTAGTTTGACTTTTCTCTACAATCAATGCAATCAATGAACCCATTCCATCACTAGAACGAGTAGATATTGGTACCATCGAGTAGAACTCGTTTGGATCTGTATTTTTATAGTACAGAGCAACATTCAGATTCTTAAGAAAAATAAAGTATACGCTTAAATATACATATATGACTCCTGAAAGTTTCGAATGTTTTCTTACTTGTTCAGCAAATTGACATATAATGTCATTGCAACGTTTTTCAAAATGATTTTTTGTAATTTGATTTTGCTCTTCAAGAACAAGTTCAAAATCTTTTCTATTGTCACTTTTCCAACCGTATAGTAGATCAATCTGAAGTGTTTTTTTTTTGTTAAAATATTTCATGAATGATAATTAGAATAGTGAAGAATATACCTTGCTCAGAGCAATAATAAATGGTGTTTGTCGTTCGGTCAATAATTTGACGGATTCAATCGTTTGTCGTGCCACTCCATGCATTATATCGACCATAAGAATAGCAAAATCACAGAAAGACGAGCCACGTAATCGTAAATTTTTAAATACTTCATGTCCAGGCGTGTCAATTGTTAAAAAACCTGGCACGATAAAATCTCCTTGGCGTGATATCATTTTTCGGCACATTGTTGTTCTCTTGTAAATGGTTTCTAATGAAACATTAGTTGCACCAATCTGTTGAGTTATACCACCAGCTTCATTATCTTGAACATGTGTTTGGCGTAGATTATCCAAAAGGCATGTTTTTCCAGCATCAACATGACCCAAAATACAGATAATTGGTGCTCGAAGTACTTCAGCTGATCGACGACTTTCAAATTGCTCATGATGTCGTTCAAGACGACGACGAATACGTTCCATAGATGAGAACGATTGATCATTGTCGACTTCTTCATCGTCGATCGATTCACACTGTGAACTGTCTTGACTTATTGTTGAATGAGGATCGACTTCAACTTGATCTTTAGACATTTCACCAGTATGTGAAATGTATACTGAAAGATCTATATTCAAATTTAACATGATGCAATCTAGTTCTTTGAAATGCCTAAGAACATCATCTCTCTCTCTCTCTGTGTCTCGTTTGCCTTCTGCTGATTCTTCGCGTCACTGTAACCGATCATGATAACATTTCTATCAAAGCCAGTGGAAATATACTTAGAAGGGTTCCTTTTTCAAAAAACGATTCGCCATTGATTTCTTTTGAAATATTCTAGTTGTCTCTACGAAAGTGATTGAAATTTTTCATCTGTCGCTGAAAACAATGATAATGTGGTTTCGAATCCTTAATGGCAATTAAGGATAGAGTTCGATAGGGTTTACAAGTAATAAACATGCATTCTTGTAATTAGAAAACGAGAAGTCTTCTGAAATCATTCACTTCAATTTTTTCATCGTCTATCCCAATTTTCTCGTTTCTAGGTACACGATTATTAGTTAATTATTTCGAATTGATCCTTTGTACTGTGTCCATGAATCACATCGAATGGACTATGAAAGTTATACTCTTAAATAGGGGTGGCACTTTATCATTACTTTACTTTAAAAAAGTAAAGTCAAAAAAAAACATTTTCTTTGAGCACATAAAAAAGCTGACGTGTTTCAGCTTTGCTTTATCCAGTAAAGTAGAGATAAAGTGCTACCCCTACTCTTAAACCAATTCTGGTGTTTTTACTGAAAAACAAAATTCAGAAAACACGTTGCATACCGTTTGTTGTTGAGTGGCTTTGAAACTCTTCACGTGGCACGTTTATTACTTCAGACATTTGTTCCCATTCAGCTGTTGAACTGTCTCTTTCCTGCTAGAAATGTGCACAATAATAGAAATAGAGTTGTATCAAATAAAATCATACTTCAACGTCATATGTACTGTCTGTTACAACGGATTCTGTAACAAGTTCTATTAACATAGTTGAAGCTAAAGAAAATATTAAAAAAAACAGTACATTCAAATTATCAGAAATAAAATCAATGAACACACATGTTTTATTTATGTTTTTTCGGTCTGCATAGAGAATTCTCTTTTTGTTTGGTTCCATTTTACTAGATCTTGCAGATGCAAAATCGTCACTAGTAATAGTTGTTCGACGATTAATCCGTCTACGTCTTGATGAATTTAGATTTTCATTTCGTTTTAGTTGAATGCTTTTTTCCTGTTGCTTTATCTTTTCACGATTTTCTTCTTCTTCTTCTTCTAATCGACGTTTTTCCTGTTCTAATCGTTCATGTTCTTTTTCTTCTTCTAAACGCTGTCTTTCTTCAGCTTCCATTCGCGCTTGTTGACATTGTCTTAGATAATTCAACTGAAAAAATAATTTCTATATGATTTTAGACTATATCTAATGTAAAATTATACTGTTGCAGTACTAGGACCAGTTTTTCTTTTATTTTTATCTTTTGAAGACTTCTTATCTTGTTGACCAGCAGTCTTTGATGAAAGTTCATCTAAATCAATCGAAACTAAGTAGAATATTTCAACAAAAAACGTCTGATTAAACCTTGCTGATTTTCAGCTTTGCTTGAAATCAATCGATTGTCAAGAATAGTTTGATTTGACTAGAAGAAAAATCAAATTCTAGAGAAAGATATTTGACGAATTGGATTGTTACAGATGTGTTTTCATCTTTTTTAAAGCCTTTTGACATGACTGTTGCATTGATCTCTCTGTTTTTAATGGATGAAAGTGATGTTTTATTCGGTTTCGGTATCCCTTCATTGTCTTGTTTATTGTTTTCAGCATTTTCTTCAAGATCAGCAGCATTATTGGTATCCAAAGCACCACTTATTGCTCTTTTATTACAGAACAAGAAATATATATAAAAAAAAAGAACGGTGTGGACAATAGATTTTACTTGGATATAGATTGATTGATGTTTCTGGTAGACATTGATATATAACATTCGA
The DNA here is from genome assembly GCA_900239685.1 of Rotaria macrura. Taxonomy (NCBI): domain Eukaryota; kingdom Metazoa; phylum Rotifera; class Eurotatoria; order Philodinida; family Philodinidae; genus Rotaria; species Rotaria macrura. The sequence goes on from OENT01001671.1 coordinate 25,221, forward strand.
GTAAGCTTCAATTTGAATTGATATGAGCACATACTAGTGAAAAAAACTAGAAATAATGTAAAATACCAGTTGCAAAAAGAAATTCTTATATAGAGTAGTCAACGAGGATTGCGTAAGATTTTTTTTCTTTCAGATTCCAGCAAATAAGTTACATATTAGATTATTGATCATGACTCATATCTGTCAATATTGCGCAATGTAACCCCTTCGTTTTTCTGTTCTCCACGAATGTCGAAATGTGGCGAGTAAAAACATTTTTATGCCAATACAAGACTAAAGTTGTCAGAAATCAGTCTGAAAAAAATATTCAGCATGATTCATGTTTCTGAAAAGAGAAGTTTCCTCACTAAAATCTAATTTCTAGATTCCGGCAATAGTATTTTTCCCTTGTATTTAATTTATTTAGTAAGTAAATATTTCTTAGATCTGATGATGTGTCAGTACTCAGTACTAGACATTGGCGTGATCGTCGTGACCAAACACATCGTGACCGTGACCGAAATTGATTGGTCACGCCGATGTCAAGTCAGTACATCGATATCCTCATTCTCATCGACACCCACACCCTTAATTGATCGTATCGTTTGTATTCAAAAACAATATCCTACCTTTATGTATCTTTATATATTAAAAACACACATATGAGTTCGATCTTGCACGCAGAAAACAATTTAGAAATGAAAACAAAAATAATCATAAAGTATAGTTCTAGTTAGAAGACACCCGCATGTATCATTTAAGTTTGTCATTGAATTGATCAATGGGTCATGAGTGCGTCAGCATGAAATTTTTTTTTAAACATGTGTTTTGCTTATTTGTAATTAAATGGATGTCGTAGAGTATTATAAATACATTTAATGATCAAACGAGGTAATAATGCTGTAATAATAACAAATAAATTTGTGAACCAAAATACACCTTGCCGTAATGCACGATATGATACTTTATAAGGACTCTCACCTGGACTACATGCAACACAAGCAACATCGTAGATAAGTGTAAAACCAATAAATATAACAAAACTTAATATTGAAGAACCTATAACTGACCAATCGACCCGTGTTGTTTGTAAAATAATGTGTAATATGAAAACTACCATCATACTAAATGTCAGTGAAAAACCAAACCATAATACATCGATATCCGATTGATGCATATAAGAATAGTAACTTATAAAATAAATAATAGTACTTTGCCAAACAGCATCGAGCATGTTTATCCAATACGATTGCATTCGATACGATTTGCCATTAAGTGTATATTGATAAAGTTCAGGTTCATGTAAGGCTCGTTCAGCTGATATATGTTCATCGAATAATGCAGCAGCACACTAAATATAATACTATTGCTGTAGTCTCTGTTACATGAAAAAGTAAATCACGACATCGTTATTTCTTTTTTCTAGATAGAGTACGCATATCTTCACTACTCTCAATCATATTCCTTGAGAAATGAAATCAATGAGCAGTTCATTTATTAAAATGTAGCATTTTCTTTTATCAAAACGTGCGTATCATGATCTAAGAGAAATTACTGGAACATCTCGTCTATGAATTATCCACATGTATACATTTTGATTTGGAAAAATTATTTTTAATTATGTTTTGCAAAATATGACAATGACTTATCTATGTTTAATAGTCTTACCTGAGGAAGAACACTCGTTAAGCTTGTGTAGAGAATAAGATCTAGAACAGACGAAAATAAAAAGAATGTCTCAGATAAAAGTTTATTGCTGATGAAATAAATTGAAGTCTGTTCCTTCAAATTCATTCATCTCAATGTATCAAGTAACTTTTAATTAAGTATGTTATTCAAATGAAACGAAGTTCTTAGTAGAATGTAATCATTTTTGTAAACCATCGATTTTCATTAAGGAAACTACATGTCAAAAATTAGATTTTGTGAAAATTTAAACCGAACAATTTCTAAACAGCTTTTGAATTATATTCGAAATTAATTTTCTAATATTAACCTTTAATTCTTACAGATGTTAGAATTCTTGTAGTGCTCGTTTTCTAAAGTACAGATATAAGAACTTGATGAACGAATTCTTATTGTCTAAAACTAGAATAAAGCTTGACAACGGAAGGGATGCTTTCACAATGAATAAGTTTTGTCAACGATATCATTCGTACAATATTTGAACTCGAAATCAGTAAGTAAAATTTCAGCGAAAATCTGAATAACGATCGTTATTTCACATGAAAAATCATATCGAACGACGTTCATAGGTTTTCAGAGTGAATAAAACTTGACTAACGAAAGTGTGCTCATGTCAAAGAAAGTGAATCATTTGACGAAATATCTTATGAAGAAAAAAACAACTTACAAAATGAATGAAGACAAGCAGTGCCCGAATAACCATTGAATAGTTGATAATAAAAAATAATAAGTACAAATTGACAGTTATGCATAAAAGTAAATAAAATTAATTCACTTGTACGAGTAAAACACCAAGCACCATGAACGAGTAACAGATAGAGAAGACATTCAAAACGATCAACAACAAAATCACCAGCAGCAGCTGCTTGTGATCCTTCTCGACCATAAACAGCAACACCACAATGCGATTGACGAATCATTCCAACATCATTAGCACCATCACCAATGGCTAGTATACGATGTTTGAATACTAATTTCCCAATTTTGACGAGTTCACGCTTCTGTGTTGGGGATACTCGACAGAAAATAACCGACTGGCATTCACCAGCTGCTTCAATAAACTCTTTAGGTTGATAACGAAGAATCATACCTATGTCAGAAAGAAAAAACAAATCAATAGTAAACATCGATATACTCGAAAAATGTGGCTCACCTAAATCATCGCCAGTAACTACTAGACATGTAGGTGATGTTTGTGAATTGAGGATTTGACTGATTCGAGCAACCGTCTTACGAACTCGTATCTCATCATTTAATTCTTCATTTTGAGTATCTTAATAGATAAAAATGATGAGTTCTAATGATTGAAATATTCTGGAAATTTACCTAATCGTTGATCAATTTCAGCTAACTGTAAAGTAAAATAAATCATGAATGTACGTTGATTCAATTGAGCTTGTGTTGTTTTAGAAAAACCCCATGATTTCATGGCTGGTGCATTATTCTATAGGTAATCAAAATGTAGCGAACAAACTACAATAAATAAGTTATTCAGAAACTTGCTTCTGATGGTGAATCATGATCTTCATTATGTAGTTGTACCATGTTAACTAATGATGCAGCTTGCGCTGTGCTCAATGCTGTAGCTTGTTTATCACCGGTAATAAGCCAAATTTTGATACCAGCGCACCTTAACGTTGCAATTGCTTTTGGTACACCGTCTTGTAATTTATCTTCAACAGCTGTTAATCCTGTTAACAATAAATTTGTTTCAATTCTACTTGCCACCTGTGCAATGGCATCATCACGATTATCAAGTGCATTAGCAGCAATTTGATATTCTTTGAACCAGTGTTCAAAATCTTCCAAAGATAATTCTCTGTAGGCCACTAATAGCGAACGATAGCCTTGTTCTGAGAAAGCTACACTATTCTGTTCAATGGTTTCTTTCATATTCCAATCATTGGAATCGCTCAACTCACGCCATATGGATGTTTCAGCACCTTTGATATACAAATATATTCTACCATTAGCACGAACAATGATTGACATTCGTCTTCGACTTGAATCAAAAGGTAATAAACATAAAATTTCGTATTCGACATCTTCTTTGTGTGCATCTGTTGAATCCATGTAACGAACAACAATAGTTTTTGCCGAACGTGATATCATTCGAACACCAAAATCTGATGCTGCTTGACAAAGCACAAGATCATCAGCATTGTCGCCTTCATATTTTGGTTGATAATCATGACGATACATCAATTCTCGATTTTCATGAACAATAAATGATGTATTACAGACAGCCAGTGCTGTCAGAAAATGATGAATTAATGGATCATATCCTTTGGGTAGTTCCGAACTTGAAATGAAATGAAAACAAACAATGATTTGACTTCAGTATCATCCAACTCTCTCTTTGTTTTTCGACGACGAAAAAAAAATCATCTACACTGCTTAAATCTAATTATAATTTGTCGGAAGTACTTCGTTGTACAAGCAATTATTAAACATTATGATTAATTTTTAATATAAATTTATGTGTGAAAATATTTTTATTAGAAACAAAGACAACCTAGGTCAAACCGTTCCTTAGAGTAGTTATGAAGCCTCAATATCATAAATACATACTATGGTAAAAACTATTTTGAGTTCAATGTGAAATGAAATTCTACATTGAAGCATTCTGATAGATAAAACTGTGAGATTCAAGCAAATCGAATCTAACAATCTCTTTATTCAAATGACAAAATGCACACTTGTTTCTAGTTTTGAACAAATATAAAAACAAACCCAGAATACATTTGGTTGATTTGATTGAATGAAATCATTCTATGAGATAACTGTCCGTCCGAATTCTGCACGTCGTAATAAAGCGAAACAACGGGAAGAAATCATATCTAATTCGTATAAGCCATATACTTGTAATGTGAAGACGTGAAGTTGAACTTTTTTAAAAATCTCTCTAAACGTTTAGAACGGCAACTCTTTACATAATTGATAACATCTCCCTTGGATTTCGTTAATCATCTTTCGAAAAAAAAGAACTATGCAAAAATTGGTACCGCCTATAAGAAAAAACGAGTTTCCATAAGTATCAAAAAGTTTAACATTGTCCAGAGAGTTCAGAAAAATAGATTTGTTGAGAAACTTCATTCTTAAGTAGATAGTAATTGAAACTTGACTGATTCAGTACTATCTAACCGGTATCTAATGGAGTATTCATGGTCTTAACGAAAACAAGGTCGAGTTACTGTATAGTGCAGCAAAATGATCAATGGTTTCTTATTCAACATAGCTTAGAAATTGAAGTTGACATGTTTGATACTAAATATATTTGATCTTATTTTCGAAGTTAATTATATTAAAGATAAACATATTGTTGAACATTCATTTGTTTTGTATTCATATGTACTATGACGGATAGTTGTTTTGTATCATCTCATTTTAATTAGAATCTGTGCGATACGCTTTAACAAGATAATTTATTCTTAACTATATAATATAGTCATATCCTGAAACAGTTGCTATGATTGATTACATTTTGAAGAGAGAATGATGATGTAATTACAACATGCTAGGTATAATTTACACAAATTGTGAAATGATTAGACATTCATTATCCGACAAAATGAGACAATTCTAAATTAACAAGTTTGTTTTCGTAAGAAGAAATAACATACCGATTAGAATATTGTATACCACCAATAGATATTGATCTGAATATAAGTTTATTTTGTGTTATCGTACCTGTTTTATCAGAAAATATATAACCTATTTGACCCAGATCTTCATTAATTGTAAAAGTTCGACAACTAATTGGATGTTCATACTTTAAATTTTTATCTCGTCCTATTCTATACATTTGTAAAACACGTACAATATCCAATGAGACATACAAGGCAATAGGAATCATGACTTGAAATAGAATTAAGAGGCGTAGAGCAGATGTAAAAAAATGACTGGCACCATTTACTAATGGATTATCGACGATAAAAGGTATATAAATCCATTTCTCACCAAATGAACTTTCCCAACTTACTGATAAACCAGCAATAAGTAAACATAGAAATGCTAAAAGCAAGCTTGAAAATAGAACATCACGATTAATATGTCGTTCGATACGTGAATGTTTGCTCGATGTTTTTTTCGATGCTCGAATAACTTTCGTTTGATTACCTAACGATTTTCAGAATAGAAAAATTAATAAAACTAACTGAAATATATTTACCAGCATAGACAACGATTCCAGTAATAGAATCAGTTATTCGAAGTACACATCCACGTAAAAGAATATTATTATTATCACATGGATAGATATTTGGATCAGATGAAAGTGCAATTCTACCGTAAAATTGATAAATATCCTCGTTTGGTACATCGCACTGTAATTCAAAACTTGCATCTTCAGGCTTAGCATGATTTAAAAAACATAATGGAACACTTTTTTGTTTTAAATTTGTTTCACCATCAATAGCAGCAGTATCCAAATAACAAGTACTTTCAAATGATGTTGAAGAAATCATAAGCATATCAGCTGGCACTGTTTGATCAGCAAGTACACGAATTATACTTCCTACGGATAGATCTTGCCATTTGCATTTAACAAATGTTCCTGACGTTCTACAAAGAAGCATATATGTTGATAGCCTCAAGTCTCAATTTGGATTTGAGACGACAAGAAACCAGGAGAAATAAAAATATTTCTGTGTTTTAGAATCGTCTTCCTCATCTATATAAAAAAGATCAAAACTAGTCTACCTCTGGATAAATATTTATAAATAGAGAGAGCTTGCCGGCATACTATTTTTATAATAGTAACTTGACGATGATAATAAATAAGATTGTAACAAATGTTAATTTGGAAGTAAACATTCATAGACATAGTAACGTTTTACATATTCGATTAATCAAAATATGACTCAATGAACAACAAGAATAAATCTATCTTATGCGTACGATCAAACTAGCCGATTGTAAAAAGAATTCTATACTATAGTTTCGCAATAGGGACATTTTGATAAACATTATCATTTATGCAATGCCGAAAATGTACAATTATTGATTGTGTTTTGAATGAAGAGATTGAATTCCAAAAGAAATAAATAAAACAAATGAAAGTCGATGGTTATGGAAAATTCAAATTTTTAGTAATGTTAGTTTGTCAAAATGTTTCCAATGTATATTTGTTTCTTCTTTTTTTATAGACGCTAAGGAAAACTAGTCTTAACTTATCGATCATAGAAAGAAAGGTTGCATAATTCTGATGTCGTTCAATTCTAACTCTGGAACATCAAGAGAGATTGTTTTCGACATTCGACTTCAAAATTTGCAGATAGATAGATCTTCATGAATGTAATTACTTGTGAAAGGGACAAGTCTTTCACTTTATTTTCTTGTCTCGAAATAGAAGATCACATGTATCTGTGTTTTTGAACAACAATCAAAAGATAAAGATTCTGTCATCCTATGTTATTGAGTTTTAACGTGAAAGATTCGTGTAGTACGAATGTATTCAATATAAAACATATGATCTACTGATGGCAAAAGTTGAAAACCTCTCGATATATTTATACACTATAAGATTACGTCCTGTAATAGAACCAGTGGAGAATGAACTGTAACACAATCGGCTTAGTGTTCGAATGCTTATTTCTACTAGAATGCAAAACCAGAAATTTTCGATTGCAGTAAGAAAAATCTATTTCAAAATGACACTCAGCTCGATTCTAGTCACTTTAAAAAGTGTGTTGTCAGCAAGAAGTTCATCCAATATCAGGCACTAAATCACCTTAATAAATACCATTGAATTGAAGAAGAAACTGAAAGAAAAACATACATGAGTTGCTGATGAGTAATATTTTTTGAATGAATATTTGTTTGATCTAGTGTACTTTTCTTTTTTACTAATATATATATATATATATGAGAGTCACTTTACTCCATTGTACTAAACGTGTGGAAGTCAACTAACGAACGAATCTACACTTCTTGGATTCGATTGCTTTTTTAGAAAATCTCAATCTCTTCATTTATGACTGCAAAACATTTGAAAACTTCATAAACAGTGATGATGTTTATCCTTGGCAAGTGCTAATAATATATCACACCTAGCTTGCTATATGTATGCATGACAGGCATGTAAATTTCAGTACTACTCAATAAAAATAAGAGTAACTGACAAATCCAAAGAGGATAAATCTTTGATTTAAAAACTATAATAGTTAAAAGCTTCGAATTCAATTTTTTTCAAACTAATTGATTTTTATCTAGTTTTATAACTTACGATTCAAGTTTTCCCTATTTTTCTATGTGACAAACATACACAGGCACAACTTATGTACCCATTTCTTTTCAATGATGAAAGAAGAAAAAAATCAAACTCTGTTCGGCATGGCTTTTCGTTCGCTGATGTCTAACTTGCTGTCAAAATAATAACGTTTTCATCTCATGTAAATTGATTAGAAAAAAAAGAATCTATCAGTATCATTTTTTATTAAAGTTTATTTTCATGTGTAGATAAATCACGTCGTCTTTCTCACCTATCATAAACTTCAGCTATTTGTTTATTTACATTAACATCACTGCGCCAACGTTTTACATCTTCAACAAGATCTTTTACTCCAGTTATAACTAAAATAATTGTCAATGGTATGAAAGCAACCTAAAACAAAAACAAAAAATCGACAAATTTTAGAAATCTGCACGTGCATGATAAAGGCAAAATGTTGCTTACAGTTTTTGAAACAGCATTGATTACCGGTACCCAATTGAGAGCAATCAATGTAGCAAAATAAATATTTGCTACACGATGAAATTGTTCAAAAAGATTCTTAGGAAAGAACGTCAAAACATTATAACGTGTTGTACAAATACGATTGGACCTCAATTTGTTTTTTCTTCGATTCTTAAACCAAGTCCAAAGAGATGTTTTAATTTCGACTTCAGGATCGGAAGAGACACGATAGTTCTTGATTTCGACAGTTGTTGACGCTGTATCCATCGATCGTTCATCAACATCGCCATTTAAAATACTTGGCTTTCGATGCAACGATGGTACGGCAACAAAATTACCCATTTCGAATTTTAGTATGCCTCTAAAATAAGACTATATGTTATCCATCGAATATGATAGGTACTCACTTACGTATTACAACGGTAGTATATTTGTTGAAATCATCTATTTGCCTTATCAATTTTTTTCTGATATGTCTACAAACGAAAAACAAAAAATAAACCACGACGTGTAAGCTATTGTATTCGTAACATAATAAGTCATCATTTCAAATAATTTTTTCGTTTGCTGTTGATAGTCAGCGATATATACGTAAGCTTTTTTTTCTCTCTTACTATTCTGTTTAAACCATTCAATATTAGAATGAATAAATGTAAACAGAACGTATCGTGCTAATTATTACTACATACAACAAACATCTAGTATTATATTTTTAAAATAATCAGTACCAATAACAAAATTGTCACTTTTTTAATATAAACGATTAACTCAATGTAATTTTTTTAAGGAACAGTGTCCTATGTTACTCATCGATATAGGCATATGTATATTTTTATGCATAGAATACGTTGTATATTCACCTTTTAAAGGTAGTTCTTCTTTTTTTCCTTGTCTCCTACGCTCGTCTCTTTTTTTTTCTGTCCACAAACGTGATTATGGGCAGTAACGAATATATGTTGTTTTTTCCCTCGTTTAAATTAGAATACATCGCGTATAAGAAAGAGAAGAAACATCAAGTGAATCATACCCATTTTTCAAACATTCCATAGGGACTTTCGTTTTAAATGTACAAATACGGCGATTATTTGCACTATTCAAAAATAAGGGCATAAACAGAGGGAATATCGAGAGTCGCTTGCGTACACTAAAAATATTAACTATGATCAGATTATATTTTTCCAGAGCTCCTCCATAAGGGAAACTTCGTATGTGCTTAAAATATGTGATTAGTCGAACTACTTATATCCCGTACATCTACAAGATACAATTAGTAAAATTCACATTAAATTGATCTATGTATCCTAGATTAATTGAAATAATAATTATCAGAATTTCTAGTCTGTACGATGGTTCATATCAACAATGTCCTATTTGCAATTAAAGTATTTTTAACACATGGACGTGATATCGGCATTTAAACTCATCAATTAGTTTCCCCAAGAATGAGTATACATTGCATAAAAGTAATAACATTGTTCACACTGATTCGTAAGTAATGGATGATTGATGAAAACTGCATGCGTGCGTAGAATGAACGATGGTAGTGATGCATTTTTGTTAAGAGGAAAATGATAGCTAATAAACGACGATAAAATGACTTGATTGTAAATGATAGCATCGTGCCATATTTCGCCGCACATTAGCTAACAAGGAGGAAAAAAACGATAAAACACGTTCTGAAAAAGTTCAAATTCACGTCAAGTTAAAAAAAAAACATGATTCTACATAGATATTACGAATAGGAGAATTATCATAGTCATTTGATAAACGGAACTACCAGACGATCAAGTTATGAACTAGAGCTCTCGAGAAATATACCAATGCAGAATTTATGACGATTTCTTCCTAAAGTGTGCATGTTTTTAGTTTGAAAACTATTTGTTAAGATTGAAAAATGAGGGAATTGAACGTATCATGTGATGCAAAGATATCATTTGGTCATAGAACGGATACAAAAAGGTTAGATTTTATGATCATACAATTTCAGATCAGTTTCAAATTGAATAGTGATCGAAAAGTTCGTAAAAAGGTCAGATGATGTTCGTTATTTGAGTAATATGAAAAATATGCTTTTTCTTCGTTTTTATTTGATGGATTGTCATGTTTTCGTGATTATGAATAGGAAGCGATAAGGTTTTACTTTTTCCACGTCATCAAGCCCTTTTTCAGTTGTTCTTTCCTTAAAAGCAATTGACATTGTAGAACAGTTTTATAGATATTCAAAAACAAATGTAATACCTAAATTTCTTATTTATGTTTGAGTACATTCGGTACCAGCTTATTTATTAATCATATAAAGAAATTATAGCGAACTGGCTGTTCTCTCAAGTTTGATCATTAACTGAAACCAGTAATGCATTCAAGAATCTTTTTTCTTCAATTTATATTCATGATTTTTCAATCTTGATTAATCTCTTAGCATGTATCACCAATCTTTATTATCATTTGAGGACTTAATAAACCACGAATGTCTAATAATCCTTCAAATAATCACTAAAAAAACATATTCACACTAGATGCATCGTAATCTAGTATAAGGATTTCTTATCAAGGAAAAAGATAATAGCATACATACATTTGTCAAGGACAATAGTGGCACAATTAACTAAATATTGCAGAGGTAAAATAAAAAATGAACAAAGAGATTGAGATTCATGAACAAAATCATTGTCATTAATGTAAAGTTGCGAAAATTTGACATCGAATGTAGATTTACCAGTCTAATCTGTTTTAACCAGGAAAAGACAAACAAGTGAATTTGATAAATAACAAGATAAGAAAAGAAAATGTGTTTTAACAAACGCAGAAAAGACAACTTTCAGTTGAAATACAATGCAGATGTTGTGCAACACTTAAAAAATAGACAATATTGAGAAAGATAATTATAGACGGTAGTAAAACAAAAGAAAAACTCAATTAGAAATGAATCCTTCATAATTTCTACTATTTGTCTCTTGATAGAATCTCTACTTCTTCATTGTGAACATTATAATTCAGCGCAAGCTTTCCGAAACACATACTATAACAGAGGTCCAACTAGGCCTGCCTGTCTGTGACAGGCACAGGCCACGATTTTTAGGCCTGGCCGACCCCTTGACCAGGCCAGGTAGGCTACTTAAAAACACCAGACCGCCTGGCCTGTCTTTATCCTGTATATATATTGTTTTCTTTTCTTTAGAAATTCTTTTAACAAATTGAACTTGGTGCTCGCAATTAGGAGAACTGTAGAATAATGTTCTGTGTTCATTATGATGGATCGAATTGATGACAAATGTCCATCTCAAATTGCATAGTTCATCATTTGTATCTATTCATGCTTTATGTTCTCATCAGAGATCCGCGAGTCAATCAGAAAAGCGACTCGTCACCGCCTCGTCATGCTGGCGAGTTGCTCATTGCTGCCTCGCCTCGCATCGCCTTCTCAGACTCAGACTCGTCACCGCCTCGCCTCGCCTAGAGTTTATAATAAAATAGTTATTTTTAGGTAGCTTTTCAACCACCCTAGGGGAAGTACTGAGTTCAGGGTACCCATGTACTGCGAAAGCCTCAGCAAGGTACCCGATACGGGTACTTCGAAAATTTTCAGTGATTATACTGATCTAGTTACTGCAT
>OENT01001672.1:0-37106 GCA_900239685.1 Rotaria macrura
ACGACCGTGAAGTTGCCGTAATCAAGCCTTACACGACCGTAAACGGCCCGTATACGGACACCGTAACAATGCACCTGGGTGACTATCCGTGAATTGATGTGAGCGCACTATATAGTGTAGATTGACACGTGTAAATGAATATGTATCTACGAAAGAAAGATAATAACGTCATATATTAAAAGGTTCGATTCTTGTTAATCTTGAATTTACATTCTAACTACTGTTTGAAATATTTTCCATATTGCTAAATAATGACTACCACTTCTATTGTGAGAAAGGATATCCTGAATGTAGGAATGAATAAATATGATGTACATACAGGTCGTTTAGCTAGTACTGGTGCTAATACATGTGTTATCTTTCTGGTATTATTTAATAACAACGAAGAAATTTTTATTGAACATCGATCATCAATACCAGAGGATGTGGATAAGGATAGTATGAAAAAGTGTCTCTCATATGTAGCGTCACATATAGATAATTTGGTTCAAACAAAAACAATGATATCGTTAGTAGTTTCAATTGTTCTTTTTTAAGATGAAGAAAATATTGATGATTTATGATAGAATATTTTATTAAGGGAACGTAAGAAAAAGTTATTCTTGTTCAAATGAGATAGAAGCTTAACCGAAAAGTTGAGATAGTTGCAGACAAATCAAAGGAAATCTTTTTTAATAACAATATTTATGTTAAAAAAATAATTTGGCAAAACCTTGTTTAAATCTCGTCTTCTATTTTCTATCACTTGAAGAAACTATAAGTATCATTGTCAAGGGTTGGCTCTCCAATACTTATACGTGATTATGAACAGAGAGGAGTGTTACTTTTCTCACTTTTAATATATCCCTATATGATAGTACTATCTACTTCTCTCTTAAAAATTCAACATGCATCAATTCTATACTACTGAAACAAAATCGTGAGATCTAGTTACATTAATATAATAGTCGCAATGGAATGGATTGTATGGGTGACATCCAAACCTCCCATACTTGTTGTTTTTTTCCTTGTCATCGTCGGTCCTTGCTTCTTTGTTGTTGATGTAATATCCTTTTCTTCCCTTCTCTCTAATGCTGTCTATATAACGTGCATTTTGTATGTAATCCATGCGATTGATAATGTGAAGAAACCAAGTAAAGCGTAATATCATCAGCGTTAGCTACTCTGCTATCAGAAATCATCACAGTTATACCAATTGTAATAAACAGATGTTTTATGAACAACCATTTATGAAGATAATAACAGATTGAAATAAATTGTCGTCAGCCAAAATGTCTGAAGAACAGTTCAAACATATTGTTAGGTGGCGCTTTGTATCTTTTGTATTCTCTTTCTATCTGTGTTGTGACGTCTCACTGTATTCTGCTTCACCTATATCTTCGTTTGTTCTGTATGAGTGGTTATGTGTGGCCTTCCCATGTCCTTCTCTTTCTTCCATATGAACTTGTACATTTTTTTGGCATCCCTATTGTGCTCTTGATTAATTGTTACTTTCTAGTAGATTCCATTCTATTCCGAACACATGTATATCTATATCTCAAACTTGCAACAATAAATCAGATTTGTATGTTTTCATACAATTGAAAATAAACTTTTATATGGCTAACAATTCGAGGAGTGGTTGACTATCTGTCAGTATCCTATAGTAAAACGGACAATTTATTTATTTACGTGTGTATAACTTATGAAATCATATTGCAAAAAAAACACATATTTTTATTCTACATTGAGATACGATTTTGATGGTATTCATTATGCTTTTATGCTTGAAAATCNTTAGATGTAAGCGATGAACAAAGCAGTATCCTTTTAAGAAACCTTTATCAACAGAAGTACCTCTACTAAAAACATGACTGAAAACATGTCAATTGTGCCACGCAACACTTCACTAAAATTAATTCATTAAAAAGAAGCAAGTACTCAGCTAATATCGTTGAGGTAATTCCGTAGGAATCAGACAACATCACAAGGTAAGTTGTTTGCCGTGCCATTCCCTGTTACCTATTTTGTTGGACGGGTCTTAAAAATGACAAATAACTATTACCACATCAAAATCTAGATAAAAAGCTTTTAGCAAAATCCCTGCGTGATTATAACATGAAACACCATAGACCCGTTTTTCCTAAACTCGTTAAAACTGGTCATTTCTGACTGAACTCGTGCGTATTTCGTGATCATTATATACTGTGTAGCATAGCGTTTCAACAAGAAAAGACTTCATCTATATTTTAATTATGTGCAGGCTGTTTATTGCCTGTGATAACCCGTTGTAGACGTCTGAAGCAGTGTATGATGGTCTCTGGAGGTTGTCTGTGATACACTGGAACCCTGTCTGTAACTGACTATGACCGCTAATTAATGATTTACTAGTATAATATTCGTAAGATTTTGCGTTAATTAGTCGGGCTAGAATATAATTAATTAGCTAGTTTTTCCGTAATGGTCTGTGAGAAGGTGTGTGCAAAACTTGTGCCCTTAACACTTCAACACTTCTTTCAGGTCGTGTTTCACAAAATATATCTCTCAATTCAAAAAATGTCAATGATCACTCGTCCTGAAAGGGTTTACGAGATGAATCTTTTCAGAAGCTTTTCCTTGTTGCATCTTGCTCTATGTAGATAGATAGGCATCAGAGAAAAAGACAAAATATCCTCAAATCTAATACCGTCACATATCATAATAAATAGTCGTTATTGAAATTTCATATTATAACGTTATCTGAAATCTTGATCATTGTTTTTCCTATCAAACCTATTGAAAGAGAAAGCCTCTGATAGTTTTATTAAAGAAATCAAATATCTTCACTACTACCTTGTGTGTGTTGTACGCATTTTACATCAATCATTTTTTGATAAAGAATATAATTGATAGAAAATTTCAATTTATTTTTTTATAATCAATGAACTGATAACAAAACTGAAACCAGAAATTTTATTTTCATAGACTAATTTTATTAGTTTTTAGACTGGAATATTTTTAATTACAGATATTTTATAGACAATAAAAAGAAGCTCAAGCAACTTTCGCTCACAATTACAAATTCTCAGTTGAACGAATATTTTTGTTGTAGAATAGAGGAGCTGGTTTTTTAAATAGAACACATTTCTTTGTATAAAATATATTTATGTCAAACAACAGATTCTTTGAAAAACCTTTTTGAGATTCCAAGGACATTTGATAGCACAGAAATACATTTATGTTTTCAACTTTGAGATTGACTTTTTGCGGTATTAATCAAATACATACAAACGGATTTATTGACAATGAAATCCCCCATAAAATATACTTTCCCATGACAATGAATTATTTATAACTCAAGTACGGTGTCTTTGAGAAATGATACATTAGTTGGCAGAAAAAATTTATCATTATCTGTACGCTCCTGTTGTTTGGAAACTCATGACAAACAGAATGCCCATGTAAAAAAATTGGTCGAAAAATCTGATTAAATTTGATTTTGCAAAGAAAAATTGATTATAATCCTCATTACCGGATTAATTTCAATGAAATACTCAATTAAAACAAAATCAATTAAAATCACGTCGGTTTCCATTGATTTTGTAAATAATCGATTCCAATTCATGGCGTCCACGGAAAGCAAAGTCATTGATTGAAGACAATTTAGTAGATTAAATTGAAATAATCCGTGAAAATATAATCTGTCGTAGCCAGTTTCATCAAATATTATTATTCTAAGAAATAAATCAACAGAGGAATTTTTTGGATCGATTTGATGAATGGTTTCTGCAATGATTTTCCTCAAAGTATTGTAAATGTAGTCTTCATTGTGACTTCTATGTGATTAAGAGTAAGTCGATTCCTGATAATTTCAAACTCTATTTCACGTGTATAAATGTGTGCATGTAAAGGTATTGTTTTAGTGATTGTGTTTTTTAGAGAAGAAAGTTTTTTAAAACGAGTTAAACGTATTGTTAAACCAATTATTTGATAATGTGCAAAGTATAAGAAGTAATAGGAAATTGGAAATCAATTCATGCTTGTTTCTGAACCCACTTTTTATGTGATGACTCTTCAACTGTGAAATTCAGCTTTCAAATCAATTTTCTGAGAAAAATAAAACCGTTAACTGTTGCAAATTTCTTGATGACCCTGATGAAATTTTCAGGAGAAAAGAATTGCTTGAGTGCAACCGATGGTGTCAATAAAGCTAAATATACGACATCAGTTCTTATATGGCTAAATTCTAGTGTACAACGCAGAAAAATCAAGTTTAATCATCATTTCTACTATACTCCATTTAATTGATTTCTGATGAAAGTGCATCAGTTCAATTGGAAACAGCTTAAATAAGGGTTCCGCCTTAACTTTATTAGAGCTATCATGGTATAGTCAACTGTTTGAATATGCGGAATCTAAAAAATCATTGAAAAATAGAGGTTTTTTGTTCAAATCTAGGGAAAAGCACGTATTTTCGCTACGAATGATTAAACTGCATTACAGTGGGATAATAAATTAAAATTAATTGCAAGGAAATCATGCATTATAATGATTTGCAATGTAGGAATAGATTAAAATGGAATAAAAGATAGCAATATATTGAAATGTATTAAATGGTAACAATAAAGTGAAATGAATTAACAGATAACAACAGATAACAATATATTGAAATGAATTAAATGGTAACAATAAAGTGAAATGAATTAACAGATAACAACAGATTAAGAGGCACGATCTGGAATACATGAATTAGACTTGATTGAAAGTCAGTAACAGATACCCATGCAAAAAAATCTCATTATAATCGATTTTGGGATAATCAATTGGAATAGATTCTAAAATAATTGATTATAATCAATTTTTTCTATCTAAACAATGATTAAACTAAGGCTATAGCAGTCGATTATAATGAGTTTTTTTAGATTTTTTGTACATGGGTGTATATGAATAAAAATCGAGTTTTACGTCGAGTGAGGTGGTTTTAGCATAATTGGTTTTCGGAGAAAAAGAAAATTGATTTTGTATAGAAAGGAAAAGTTGAATAGAAAACTATATGGGTTATCTCTTGGTTAACATTAATTACGGAGAGAATGCTTAATAGCAACTATCTTCAGTAGAGTAGCCACTTAAGTCTTCAGGATTCGATTGATTTGTATCGGATCTATCATTTAACGGAATTGTGCTTTCGGAATTTGTCAAAGCACCTTGATTGTTTACAGCGATGTTTGTAACTTCCACTATTTGATCGTGTGGTGGATCTGTTTAACAAAAAGAAACGTGCTTCATTTAATAAATGATGATTTGTCTTGCCTATATCTGCTGTAGCTGGTTTTTCACTACAGAAATTTTCTGGACTACGTACAACAGGCTGTGGAACATGAATAGAGAGATTTTCTCTACTTGGTAATATTTGATCTAATCACAGTATTACGTTTTAATAGAAAGAAAAGAATGTAAAACTCGCTTCACAAACTTTTCGGATTATTATCACCAATTGAATCATGTTCATCTTCGCCACCACCGATATCACTTACTACTGAACTAAGAACTTGATCTAAACAAAAAAAAGATATCTTTTACGCTAGGTTCATATTATCAGCAAACTATAAATTTGAATAATAACTATTTTCATCGAAAGACTAGGCGAGTGTACCTTTGTGACCACTGTTAGCCGCAGTAATGAAAGTATTCGGTACGATGGAGCTAAAATATTTTGTGACATCTTCGACAGCAAAAGCTACGAGACGAAAAATTTAATTAACTCATTTTCAAAAATACTAATTAGCTTACATTTTGAATCAGTAGCACCGATAGATACTTCACGATCTTCGGTCGTTGTTTCAACCTGAGAATTTGTACCTAAAAATTAATATTAAATATTATTCAAAAGGAAGTATTGAAATAGGAACTATGTATTTTTTTTTGTAATTGAAGCGTTGATATCATTATTCACTTTATCATATCAATGTTGGACCTTCAATAATGTGAATATTTTCATCGTTAATGATAACGTATGTCTGTTACGTTTTGTTTAAACTGATCAGAACTTCTCTATCATATGGTTGTGTATCTTCAAGGGATGCTAAATTGCTATTACTTGTTGTTAGTAGGACCAGTTATTATCAAGCGCTTCCTTCAAAAACAATATACCCAAACTCAACAAGTGCAAGATGTTTTATTATAATTTCGCATGTGTATTCGAACAATGAGTACCTGACCTAAATCTACAGACAAAGCTAGACCACTTCCTTTCTTTCTAGGAAAAATGCATTAAAGTGATCTAAGAGATGTCTAGCAATTTGAGAAATAATTTCTTGGTAAACAGTAATACCAAAGTCATGTCGTTGTCTAGACGTTTCACTTCTGCGAGTCACATCACAATAATAATAGGATTTTTAATTATACAATAGAATATTTTCGAGATAATCTATTCATGAAGATGATCAGAGAAGTTATCATCAGTTTCTCAATTTCTTAAAATCCTCTTTTACTAATGAATCTAGTCTCAATCTCTATTGTAGGAATAACAAAATGTTTTTGGACGGAACTGAATATGTAAGACAAATGTATTAGCTTCTTTTGCTTTATCTATCGTCTTCAAATATACAAATATATTGACACTCTTAAATTTACCGTCATAATCGACTAAGACAGGTTTTATATTTTCTTCTGCAAAACTACCAGCTACTCTTAAGATATTTTCGATTCTCTGGACATGGAGAAAGGCATTTTCAGCTGTTTCCACGTTAAAACTGGAGATGAACATCATTGAAATGAAAACAGCTAATGCTCTTCTAAGTAAGCGTTGCTTCTGCGATGTCAATGGTAACTCTATTGGTCAGATCTTAGTGATTTGCTGATAAAAGGAGAATCTCGACGCCACATCGATTCTCCTCTTTGTTAATTTAGAGAGAAAAAAGTGTATTTTGACTCTTGAAACGAAATCCTATTTAGTTCTTCTTCTAATTGATGTATGCAAGATTCGGAAATAAAAACTTAATTTAGATATTCGTTGTAAAGTAAAACGCGCGCTTTCATAGCATCGATTGATGTGCGAAATCGGGTAAAAATATTCTACCTATGTGAAGCATCCTGCATCATTGTGTAAATCTGTTAGCTGATATTGACTCTGATGATACAGTCTTCGTTAGAGCTGACACAAGTTATACGAGGGACTGTGCTTTGGTAGTCACTGTTGCAGCCGCTTCTTCCTTCAAGCCCTCATAGCTGGCTTTCTGACAGTCGTTACTTCGGAATTTTCTGTGACACTGTAAGCCACATTTAAGGACGATGTAAAGATTTGAGAAATCTTCAACATTGCTGAGAACCATAATCTGCGAAAAACAATATGACTTTTCCGAATCCGCTCAATGAAATGTTCAGAATTCGTAGGAGATTTCGAATTTACCCACGTGAACGAACGACCATTCGAGAAAGCTTTAGCAGAATTACTGGTATCTGGTGAATTTTTTCGAAAAGTAAAGATTGTCACTTAAGATCTTTCGTACTTTTATTTTCTATCTTTGAGAAATTTAAAATTCGTTCAGATTTTTAGATAAAAACTTTATGAAATGAAAACCTATTGAATAGTCATTCTAAGAATTCCAGTTTTTTTCTATGGAAAATAAGCAGGATTTTTACGAGTGTGTACTGATCAAGACTGATGCTTAAAGGTCCCAGGTCGATCATTCCGGATGTTCGTAACGACATCGGAAACAGCGAAAAACGGCGCTATTACGCGTCGTAATCCGTCAGCCCGTTTTATGATCCGCTGTTTAGTGCAGTAAACGATCATCGTTTTTCGCCGTATGTTAGCCGTAAAACGGTATTCCGAAAAACGGTCTCCATATAATATCGTGCAATATTATAAAATATTGCTTCTCACATTACTTTCGGAATACCGTTTTACGGCTAACATACGGCGAAAAACGATGACCGTTTCTTGTCAAAACGATGATCGTTTACTGCACTAAACGGCGGATCACAAAACGGGCTGACGGATTACGGCGCGTGACAGCACCGTTTTACACCGTTTTATACCATTTACGATCGTTTACGACGCCGTTTTCTTTGACCAGTGGTAAGAATCGTACACCATAAGGTAGAAAGTTTGTCGTGCTACATGATCACGTTCTTAGCATGATCCAAAGTATTTTTTTCTAGAAGAAAATAGTTTCGAGCAAACATCTGTAAGTATTTCTTACGGTATCACAAAAAATTATCTTAATCCAAATCACTCTCGTCTATTAGAATGCTATTTATCGCATCATCGAATATACAGTTAAAAACTGAACAAAATAGTACGAGTGTTCACATGAGCAAGCGACGGGTTTACGTTTATTTGAATCAATCAAGAATCAAAAACTCAAGTTTTTCTGAAGCCAGTTTTTTCTCGGTATTTGAAAATTTTTTATTGCAAAACTTCATGGCCCACATGTTCGTTCTATTACTTTCGAAGTCACACTGAAATATGCCGAGTTTTGTATAGAATATTTTAGCAGAGTTCAAATTTAGGCAGATCTGCTTCTAGAAATTTCGTTATAATCTTTTTGCCCTTCTACAAAAACAATCTATTCGAATGACAAACTAGACAGTTTATTAGAGAATTAGATTTGGCCAACTGTGAATATTTTATAGTACGGGAAAATTTTCAATTTATCAGTAGATTCTGCACCTCTGCTTTCTGTAAAGTTGAAGGCAATTACTCAAGAAACATTATAGAGAATATTTTATAGCATTCTAGATTATTCGAACAGCATTCTAGTAGCTGAAAAACTTCGTTTTACTTTTTCAAACACTCTATCTGTAGAAAACTATTTTCATCTTAAAAATTTCATGTTGGGAATAAAAGTTTCTACACAAATCATTATTTGCACTCTTATTAGAGTTTACAGCAGTGAAAAAGATGATCGAATAGTTTCGACAGGATGTGTCAATTATAATAGCTTACCATCATCGATAGCTGGCTGTCTTTCCTCTTCGCTTTCGGAGTCACCGTCATCTAATCAATAGTTAGTTAATCTTTTTTTTTCGTTTGAATAAAATAACTTACAATGCATCGAATTTAATTCGTTTTTTGGTGCAGTTGCTTTACGTAAATCACCAATAGCTTTTTGAAGTTTTTGATTATTTTGTATTGAACTATGAAAATGATTCATCGATAGTAAATTATTGACATGTTCTTTTAATTTCTGATGTGCTTCAAGTTGAGCTGTTAAATTTTTCACTTGTTTTTTAATTCCATCTTCATCAAATTTTACATTATTAATACCCCATAAACGTTTTAATTCATTTTGATATTGAGTTTGTTTTTCCATACATTTATTATGTTCAACTAAATGTTTCAGACATACCATTTTTTTACAATGATGTACACATTGATATAAACGTATTGGTGTAAGACTAGATAGGTGTAAACATAATTCATCTTCACAGTGACCAGATAATTGAGCCATTTTTTTGTTTTATCTTGAAAGGAAAGAATCTACAAAAAAATTTTTAAATTAAAATTAAAATTTTTAATCATTCTCATTTCCAATTTTTATGATTCAGAGCTTTTGAATTAGCTGTCAAATTAGATACAAGTTAATTGCATTTAATATTATCATTTGATGGCAGAACAAATTTAATAGTAATGCAATGCATATGTGTATCGTGGTTCAGGAATTTGAAAATAGTGATGTTTAGAAGATTTATCAATTATGGATAATATATTCTATTGTGAATATTAAAATTGACATTGAAAAGAACTTATTTAATCAATAAGAATACCATCTGATTGAAGTAAAGATTTTCGCATGGATTTTCATTATTTTGGATTGCTGGACACATTTTATCTATACGTGATATGATTAATTTCTAAATAGCTAAATGGCAATATAATACTGTATGGGGTTTTCTACAGTAGCATAAATGCATTTAATGATCTTTTTTGTTTAACTTGAATGACAAGTTATTTTAAAATGAGAAAAACAAAATACAGGGTGTGGCAAAATTATAGACTCCTGCACTACATACGAAAAGAATAACTTTCTGTTTTCCATGCAAGTCTATTTATTGAATCGATATGCGCATTCAATAGATGGATACATGTGATTTTTTGAAGTATTATCAGAGCTTATATTCTTTGCTTATACACGGGCAGAAATGGATCGAAAGAAAAAGGAGTTGCTGTCTATTTCAACTAATATTTTAAATGGGACTTTCAAAAAGAAAGAACTAGCTAAACCAACCAGATAGGGAAAGATATAGTTTTAACCCAATAGATATTAACGCAAATCGATGCTTAAAATTCAAATACATGGATATAAATTGTACTGTAGAAGTCAGGAATAGATTTAGTTACGGTTATACAAATATAATTTATCTACATAGAGATGATTTGCAGACTAATTCGAGTTCGAAAATACGTCATTAGTTGAAAAAATATCATTAGAACCCACAGGCGGTAAACCCGTCATCAGTTATTACTCAAAAATGATTCTGTGAGGCACGTTTATGTCTTCACGGTGAAAATGACCAGAGTTAAGAATTTATCTGCATTATGATTATAATTACATATCGTCAAAACTAAGCGTTACGGAATTTCAATTTTTTACTTTGTGACAACAATATCACCTCACAGCTAATAGAAAATTCTCTGAAATTTTTATCATAGATGAAGACTATGATGGTCTACTATCAGTAAAAATTTCGTTTATTTTCGTTTGGTCAAACTCGAGTCATTCAACAAATATTGACCGTTACGGAATTACAAAAAATGGAAGCTTTTTTGAGGGTGAGCTGAAAGTTTAGCATTTCAATACGAAACGAAACAGCATGCAAATAAATTTTCTGTATAAAATTTGCTCAATGTTCCATAAGCTTTTAGAATATCAAGTCATTTTTTAACAAGTCTGACTACATTGAATGAAAAACTAAAAATACTGTTCGTTACTGAATTTCATGCGTTACGGAATTTCACCCTTTTTACAAAAATTGAATTGTGAACTTGGATAAAGGCAAAGAAAATTTCAAAAACTATATAACCCTCCTCAACATCTGATTCCGCACCAAATGGTATGGTTTTTACCAGAATTCAGAGGAAAAACTAGTTTTACTTTTTTGACCGGGAAAATTTTCGAAAAAAACAAACTTTAAATTTTGAACAATTAAGCAGTCCACTTTATTCAAAATTCTATGCTGATTCCAAATATAAAAAAATATATGTATATTTATGAACAAAAACAGCATAAAACATTCAATAGTTTAAAACACGGCGATTTTTCGATACTTATGCAATTCCGTAACGAAATACGTAATGGGCACAGATGAGGAAATGAAATTAAACCACGCTGAAAATGAGTGTATTCGATAGAGCTCGTTGAGTTCTATCTGGAAGTGTCGTCTATATTGAAACAATTAGCAACATAAGCGAGAAAAACAGTATAAGCAAGTTTCGTTACGGAATTTCATTAAAAATACAGATGGTTTGTGGGAGCATTATCTTGTTTCGTAGATTTCTAACATTTTTATAAAGGTTATATATTGGAAGAGTACTTCGTATTCTGTCAATTCATATCTAATTGAAGAGTTTTTCTCCTACTTATTATTGTTTATTTAAAGGCATATTCCACTTCTATCTTTCTAGCAAATTGTTTCGTTCATTATCCTATCAAAAATTTCGTGTGTCTGAGACATATAAAGCTGCTCAGGAACAGAAACGTTCTCATTTCATACACTATTGATCCTGTTGTTTTCAATGGTAAACTCAGCTTTCTCTACTTTTGAGTTGGAACCTTTCATTTGCATGGGTGATCGATGGCTGGTTTTGACCATATGGTATTTTACAGTCTGCATTTATGTGTGCTTTCCTGCCAATGTAAATGTTTCCGGATTAAGATTTTCTTGTTCTCGGTAGAGTAGAATCGATGAGTGTTGAGTATGAGTTTGTAGTCTGTTACCCGTGTATTTCTTCAAGTAGAAAGATCAGTAATCGATGGTTACTGAAGATAGAGTAGGTCGATCAGATTTTTCATTTAAGTGAATATGATCGGATCGTGTTTTTGAAATAGCAAAATGAACCAATGACTATTTGTTTGTCTTCTATTAGAACGAACAGATAGTGTTCGACGTGTAAGAAAATAGAGGAATAAATTTCTTATTTGAAATTAGTACAAAACCTAGAATTTCCACGATTCCAATTTTCGTTGAACATAAAACATTTTCAAATTCCATTTACAAACTGAGATCAAGATTCCTCGAAATCGGCTACCTAGGTGCTTTCCGAAGATTAATTACATTCAATAAGATTGGAGACGTGCGAATGTCGGTTATTCTCAGACAGAAACTGCTCTGACTACTGAAAGTTGACTTAGGCTACAACGTATCCGCTTATCACCAGTGCGTAACAAACTGTAATATTATTCTTTAGATTTTCATAAAGCAATACATACTCACAGATGGTTAGGTTGGTTGCTAAGTGATGATAGCTATGAATAAGTATACACGAGTGGATCGACGAATACCATATCAATTCACATGCACCGCAAATTGAAAAATGAATTATCATAAACCTCGTTCATGTAGGGAATTTCAGTTTGGAAGTTCGAAATCTGCTTTTCTGTCTCTTGAATCCATCTTCATGAGTCACGAGCAAGTAGAAACCGAACTATCTGAAAAATAACCACTACGACAACTTCGACCGGCAAATTCGAACCTTAAAAGCATTTCCCTCGAACAACTCACACTGGTCGTAACTCAATAAATACCGATTTATTTAAAACAATCGTTGAGAAAGACTTTCAAAAAATCACAGTTTTCCATCTCGGCTACTTTCTCAATGATTAGAACCCAGATTATCAGCATAATGCTCCGTATATCTTCTGAAAACCACTACAATACATCGGATTCTTCTACAAATACCATGCAGTCCAATCCACAAAAAAGAAATAATACCCCACACCCACACAACATCAAATTCTCGATGGTTCAAACTATCACGCGGATGATTCCTGCCACCTCTCCAAAACACTTGCCAACAATTTCATTACTCAGGTACTTCTTATCGCGGTCCACGTAACTTTCGAAATGTGATTATCTACTGAATAGCGGAACTTTCCACATTGCTACAATCGACCGTTTTCATGCTCTAATCCCTTACAAGCGCGCACTCAGGTGTCTATGAAAAGTTAATCTGGTAATCCATGGAACCAGTTCCCAAAACCAGCACGTAAGTCAATCGAGAATGGATGTATCTTTGACTTCCATTATCAGGCCGATATGTAAACTTCGTTAGACGTCAATAGTCTCAATGCTGGTGTACAGGCCCATCACGTACTATCGTGCTCCCTTCCTGTCTGTCCGGCTTTAAGTGACCTGTTGTGTGCCTGTTTACCTGCAAAACCAACCTTCACGATTTCCCACCATTCCCGTTTATCCACCCATCGCATATCTTCACCGTTTCCAACAACAGCACTTTGGGTTATGTGTTCTGTATTTTTTATGTGTGAGATGGTCCTTCGCGTTTATGCACGCTTTGGGGTGCTTGCACTACCGGCGATGTGTTTTGTGTTGTTTTGCTTTGCTTTGCTTTTGTCCGATTTTATACGGTTTCGTGGTGCCTTTAAAAGTAGTTGTGCAAAGTATGAATGTCGTTGTAAGATAAATGTTGAGTGGAACGTTTTCCCATGATGAAGTTAAACTTCGTTGCACACCCTATTCAAGTATATGATACGATTAATTTAATTTCCTCAATTTATTAGTTATTGGTTGGGAAATTTGTTGCTTAACAGGAATCGGTGGATGTTTCTTATAGTTACAAATCGATCGAGAAACTACTTGTATCTTTATAGGGAACTGCTTTTATAGTGTTTCTGTTAATCTTTCGGTAAACTAATAAAACTGATAAATTTTCAATTATTGGTTTACTGCGTCTTTCAATGCCTCATGCTTTTGTAAGTTTTTATTTGAATAAATAAAAACTTAAATTGTATTAAGATGATCTAATAAGTCAACAGTTGGGTTGAAAACAGTTGGTATTTCAGACCGTGATAACATGAGTTTGTGTTACAAATACATAATTATAATTCAGATAAGTTTTGAATGTTGGCTTTTCCGGTCACTAAGTCATGAAAATGCCTTATATAATTATAATTGAGAAATATTTTATTGCCTGGTTGGCTGTGAGGGGGTGCTGGTGAGATTTTTTCACGTTTGACTTATTTTCGAACTCGAATGACGCACTTACTCAGACAATACTTATCTATGTATATAAATTGTATATATAAGTATAAATATAACTAAATCTATTCCTAACATCTACAGAATAGTGTATATCTTTGTATATAAATTATATATATATATATATATATATAAATAACTACATCTTTGTTCACGAATCTTAAGTGTGAGTATATCTATCTGTTTATATTTTCGAATGCATGTGAGTTAGTCGAAGCTCGATTTATAATATAAGTTGAGCTAGCAACTCATGAGAAAAAGCTACTTAGCGCAGCCCAGTCGGGGCTAAAATGTGGAACTCACATATTTACAGCTCCATGTACTAATGGAAAACACGGAAAATGTAATATGACGAATTGTTTCGCATCGTCTTTCTCTGATAGGCGCCCTACTTTTCATTTTCATTGTTGCTATTCACTCGTTTGTTCCATTTTTCGCTGTTCATTTTTCTTAATTTAACATTTTTCTTAAAAACATGGGAACAAGCGGTAAATAATGTCGTGATATATCACGATGATAGAATGCTGGTTGCTACGTCTGTAATGGATGCATGCGCTGGTTTCTATGGTATGTAATGAGGGGAGGGGGGAGTATTATTACTCCCTATGAGGGGTGGGGGCGTTTGGTACCCCCCTATGGGAGTGTCTGAAAACCCCTGGCGGGGGGACGCCTGGAACCCACTTGGGGGCATCTGGACTGAGTGACTTTGCCTGTAATGGAGGGCAGTTGGGAGCATGGAAATTCTCACGCTTAAACTTCCACTTACTATTTTCTTCGAAAACATATGTGAGTTCCACAAAAGATGCTGTGTAGGTATGCACCAGTGCCAGTTAAGAACTGGAGACTGGGTACCAGTCCGATTGGCACTGGTGCATACCTATCCTAGAGATGCGGACCACAGGAAGCAAAACTCTCCTAATAAACTAGAAACAAAGACAAGAAGCGAACATCGTCATCGAAGGCAGAAATCGTCCTCATCTTTCTTTGACATCAGGCGTTTAGAAAGAAGTGGATTACTACCACAGCAACGACCCGAACAATGTTTATCGAGAACTGTGTCTACTAAGGTCAGTAATCCTCATATTTAAAAAACGCATGCTACAATAACATCAACTCTAAACGCCAAGTAACAGTCGCCAAAAAATTGATAACACACAGTACTTATTACAGAAGAATTCTGTTACACAGGATCAAGCTATATTGCCGGGAACTGCAGTAGAGAAGCAATAAGTAACACGAGAAAAACTGCCCAAACCAACTACAAACAAAGGCACAGATTGAAGGAACCACCGAAATTCGACCTCGCAGGCGAAAACTTCCCTCACCTTTATTTACCGACAGTGATTCAGAAAGAAATGGATTATTAATGAAAAACGAAAAAGAACGATCTATATAAAGCAGTGTCTTCCACCATTCGTAGTTGACAATTTTTGAAAAAAAGTAAGCAAGAATAAAATCAATTCTAGAAGCGAACTGAGAGTGGCATACCATTTCAAAACACAGAGCCATCATAACCGAAGAAATGTGGGACTGCGGAAAAATCTATATGGTCGGTCGCTGCAGCAGAGAAGCAAACCGAAAGAATACCAAATCTTTATAACTCAACTAAAACTCTAAGGTGAGCATCGAAGCACAAAGCACAACTCGTCGCCAACGCCAGCAATTGTCAACACCGTCATCGACAACAGTGAGTCACAAACAAATGGATTAAAATTAAACAACGGAAAAAACAATGTTTATGAATAACTGTCTTCCTGCATTCATAGTCGTCAAGTTTACAAAACGTACGTGAAAATGATATCAACTCTAATTGCCTGCTAAGAGTGGCCAACAAATCGATAACACCAGTAATCTCACAAGCATTCTGTCAATCATGTAAAGCAACATTCTAAGTACCAAAAATAGCGAAGCGAAACCGAAATGAAAAAACACCTATTACACTGAACAGAAAACCCAGACCGGAATCCAAAAAAGCAGCGAAATTCGACATTGAAGGCAAAACTCATCTTCAAGTTACGTACACTCTAAAAAAACATAAGGACTTTACCGAACCCCACAAAAAGGTTCGGTAGATGGCAAAAAGCTTGCAAATGTGTTGAACGTTCCAAAAAAAGAATGAAAAAATATACGGAACCTTTAAAGGATCTGACCGTGTGTCCGTAATCAGATCCTTTTTTTTCGAAACCTTTTTAAGTCCGGTAGAGCAAATAAAAGGTTTCGTAGGCAAATGCGAAACTTGAAAAGTTCCGTAGGAAACCTCATGGTTTTATACGAAACCCAGTACGAAACCATTATATTTACTGCGAAACTTTTCGAGTTTCGTATTTGTCTACAAAACCTTTTTTTGCTCTACCGAACCTAAAAAGGTTTTGAATAAAAAAGGATATGATTGTGGGCACACGGTCAGATCCTTTAATGGTTTCGTATATTTTTTCATTCTTTTTTAGAACGTTCAACACATTTGCAAGCTTTTTGCCATCTACCAAACCTTTTTGTGGGGTTCGGTAAAGTGCTTATGTTTTTTAGAGTGTAGATTACAGTCATTCAGGCATAACAACAACTAAAACCCAAGTACGCAAAACAAAAACTCTCACAACAATGTTCTACTCGCACCCTGAATTGACATTATCTCGAGAAGTATGCGAAACACAGATAAACTTATAATGCGAATAAAGGATCGTATAGAAGTTCATCAAACAGACCAGCCAATACAGAAAAATTGGAGTACACAGTAAAGCGACACATGACAAGGAACTAAATGAGAAAAGCGAAACTTAACTGACAACAAACGCTTACACTGCAAAAAGCAACTAAAATGGAAATCGGAGGAACTAGCGAGATTCGTCGCCAACAGTCCATTTTGTCCTCATGTTTCGTTGACTACAGTGATTATAACGAATTTGAGCACAATCGAAGCAATTCAAACAACGAATTTAATAAATGAGTGTCTTCCTCCATTCATAGTCGTCAGTTTTTGAAAGCTACGCACAAAACACATCAGCAGTAGTTGCCTGCTAAAAATCGTATCGAAATCGATAACACAGAGTAATCATCTCTGACGCTTTTTTTATGAAAGAAAAGTAATATGTGCTGTAACTGCAGTAAAGAAGCGAAATGGAACCGAAAATTCTTATATTGAAAAACCAAAACGCGGACGATAGTCGAACGGATTACCGAAATTCGCCGTCAACTGTGCAAATTGCCCTTACGTTTCACTGACTACAGTTATTCACAAAGAATAGAAGTACATTTCACATAATTCGAACAAAACATTTTATTAACAAAACTAAGCTTCAATTCATCGTCATCACTTTTCAAAAGCTACGCTGAAGAAACATCGACAATAATGGGCTGGTGAGAAACCCATCCGAACCGATAACACCGAGTATTCATCTCACGATCATTGTTTGATCCGAGAATACAAGTATGGGCATTAACCGTAGTAGAAAACTCAGAACTGAACTCACAAAAGAACTTACAGCAAAACGAAGACACATCTGGCTATCGCAGGAAGTACGGTAATTAGTCGTGAACTATCCAAATTGAGCTCATGTTTATATGCATAAAGTGATTCACTAAGAATTTGAGCATAATCGGAGCCAGTAAACAAACGAGTTATATCAACAATTGTAATCATGCAATCATAGTCGTTAGTATTCAAAAGCTACGGAGACAACACATAAGCCAAGTACACTGCTGAGAATCATATCGCAATACATTACATAGAATGTTCACCTGGAAATTATTCTGTTACGGAGGAAAGGTGATTTTCGCCGTAACCATGGTCACTGATGAAAAAAATGAGAAAACGCTTACACTGAAAAAGAAAGACATGCACAATAGAAGAGAAGAGCAACGACAATTAAAGTAACATGCGCGAATTGTGCACCTTTCATTCTGACAACAATAAATGACTGAGGTTCCACGTACAATCGAAGAGAGTGAAGTAAAATTCTTTATAAACAAATCTCTGCATCCACTAATAGTCGTAAGTATTCAAAGCAACACAGAAAACATAGCTACATTATTGGACTCGTATTAATGGTATCGAAACCGATAATGTAGCATGTTGCCTTGAGAAATATTGTCTTACGAGGTAAGGTCATCTGCGCCGTTACTGAGTTGAAGAAACAAAAGAAACGAAAAAATACTTACACAGAAAAAGAAATCCATGAACAATAGAAGAAAAAAGCAACGAAAATCAATGTCACCTGTGCGAATTGCGCAACTTTCATTCTGACAACAATATATGACTAAGATTCGAAGTACAATCGAAGAGAGTGAAGTAAAATATTTTATAAACAAATCTCTGCATGCAATAATAGTCGTAAATATTGAAAGCAACGCACAAAACGCATCTGCATCAGCACGCTGGTATCCACCGTATCGAAATCGATAACGTAGCATGTTCCCTTGTGAATTATTCTGTTCTGCAGGAAAGGTCATCTGCGCCGTTACTGTGTCGAACAAAAACAAAACCCACTAAACTATGTCACTGAAAATAAATATCACGAAGTGTAGGAAGGAGTATCCAAACTCAACATCAACTGTGCGAATTGTACACCTTTCATTCTGATAACAGTATATGACTAAGGCTCCATGTACAATCAAAAAATCGAAGTATAATACTGTATATTCAAATCTCTGCCTGCACTAATAGTTTTAAGAATTCAAAGCATCGCAGAAACCAAATCTGCATTAGCGGAATGGTATTAATCGTACAGAAATCGATAACGTAGCATGTTCCCTTGCGAATTATTCTGTTATACAGGAAAGGTCATCTGCGCCGTTACTGTGTCGAACAAAAAAAAACCCACTACACTCTGTCATTGAAAATCGAAATAACGAAGTGTAGGAAGGAGTATCCAAACTCAACATCAACTGTGCGAATTGTACACCTTTCATTCTGACAGCATATTATGACAAAGGTTCCGTGTACAATCGAAGAGAGTGAAGTAAAACTCTTTAGAAACAAATCTCTGCATGCACTAACAGTCGTGAATATTGAAAGCAAACCCACAAAACGCATCTGCATCAGCTCGCTGGTATCAATCCTATCGAAACCGATAACGTAGCATGTTCCCTTGTGAATTATTCTGTTCTGCAGGAAAGGTCATCTGCGCCGTTACTGTGTTGAACAAAAAAAACCCACTAAACTATGTCACTGAAAATAAAAATCACGAAGTGTAGGAAGGAGTATCCAAACTCAACATCAACTGTGCGAATTGTACACCTTTCATTCTGATAACAGTATATGACTAAGGTTCCATGTACAATCAAAAAATCGAAGTATAATACTGTATATTGAAATCTCTGCATGCACTAATAGTCGTGAATATTGAAAGCAACGCAGAAACCACATCCGTATCAGTAGACTGCTATCAATCGTATCGAAATTGATAACGTAGGATGTTCCCTTGCGAATTATTCTGTTACGTGGAAAGTTGATCTGCGCCGCAGCTGTGTTGAAGAAACAAAAAAAACGGAAAAACACTTACAGTGAAATAGAAACCCATGAACAACAGAAGAAAAGAGCAACGAAAATCATCGTTAGCTGTGCGAGTACTGCACGTTTCATTGTGCGAAGATTAAATGACTGAGGTTGCGTGTACAATCGAAGAGAGTGAAAAAAATACTCTATAACCAAATCTCTGCATGCACTAATAGTCTTAAGAATTCAAAGCATCGTACGAAAAACATCTGTCTCAGTTGACTGGTAGCAATGGTATCGAAATCGTTAACGTAGCTTGTTCACCTGAAAATTAATCTGTTACGGAGGAAAGGTGATTTTCGCCATGACCGTGGTGACGAAAGAAAAACAAACGAAAAAACACTTACACTGAAAAAGAAAGACATGCACAATAGAAGAAAAGATCAAAGAAAATCAACGTCACCTGCGCGAATCGCGCAGCTTTCATTCTGACAACAATATATGACTAAGGTTCCATGTACAATAAAAAAAGCGATGTATAATACTGTATAATCAAAACTCTGCATGCACTAATAGTCGCAAGTATTGAAAGCAACGCAGAAACCACATCCGTATCAGTAGACTGCTATCAATCGGATCGAAATATATAACATTTTATATTCACTTCAGAATCAGTCTGTTATGCAGGAAAAGACATCTGTTCCGTAACTTGTGGTGAATAGCTGGGAAACTAATGAAAAAATACTTACACTGAAAAAGAAACACACCTTACTCGAACATCTTGTAAGCTAGATGTCGTAATCTGTGGGCGAGTAAGCTTGATCTAATGAAGATCTTTAAAAGATAATTTGTATTGATGTATTTCTTTTGTATCAATGGTACCGGTACCTAAGATCTTGGGAGGATAATGGACAATATATCGGTTGCTATTATCTTCTCACAAGATCTTGAGTAAAGTATAAAGCGACATCATTCGTATATTTAGATAATGACTAGTAGCCATTGACCATTTTGTGATGCATATGCAGTCGTATATAAACAACACGATTGACCGTGGGTGACATTCATTTTCAAAATATTTTTCTCAATACTATTTCTCGATTATTAATTATTCGCGAACATGCTGATCTCGATCGATGATTCGGAGAGGATTATCCTGAAGTGGTCTCACAGAGATCCAGCTAACGCAAGGCTAGTCAAGTCCTAAGATCGGACTTGCTTGAATTGTTTGTGAAAGAATAAATAAATTGAAAATAACTAAAAAAGATATCATTATGTTATTACAGATAAAATAAAAGATGCGCTGCATTATTGATTCGAACTACATTTTCAGAATGTGACGTACATGGTGTCGCAAATCGCGATACATGCAACAAGTTTTATCTTCGTACGTATCCAAGATATTGTGGATTCGTACCTAACATCTTACATGTCCGTGTCCAAGATCTTACACATCTATACTCAAGATCTTACATATCTGTAACCAAGATCTTTCACAGCTGTACCCAAGATCTGTAATAAGATAATCGTATTGTCTTGTACCTAAATTTTCAAGATCTGTTCACTTATCTGTACCCAAGATCTTGGCCAAGATCTTGCTTACAAGATGTTCGACTTGGGCATGAACAATACTAGAAAAGAGTATCGAAATTCATCGTCAACTGTGCAAATTGTTCGTATGTTTCTCTGACAACATCTCAGGTCCGAGACGTACGGCGGGAACCGGCCGGATCCGGTGTTAATCCCGCGAATTCCGGAAGCGGGTTTCTGAAATCGGTTCCGTCTTCAGGATCCGGCTTACTTCCCAACAATTCCGGGCACCGGAATGTATCCACGGATACGGTTCCCGTTTCCTACACGGGATCCGTCGACGGAAAACACCGTTTCCAAGTCGGGACCGCATATGGCCCAGATCGGACCGTTTCCGGACCGGATACCGATAACGGAAAAGGCTATTTTCCCATCCGGAGAGAACACGGCTCGGATCTGACCGTTTCCGCTAAGCTCACGAAAACTCATCTGGCCGTTTCTCAAACAGCGCTAAATACTCAGAATTACCAAGCAAAGTCTCCGAATTTCAAAGCCAGCTTTTATTTCTTTTTTAACAAGCCTAAAAAAACACCAGAAGATACCCGGGGAACAAAAGGCATTCTAGTGAAACATTATACATTTCTTTCCAAAATTGATTTTGTCACGAAAATGGGAATTTTAAGTCCGGAGACTTTAAAATCTGATTTTTAGACTTTGCAAACCGAAAACGATATGTGTAAGAACAGTACACATGTTAAACACCAGCGTTTTGAGACTTTCCTGAGTCTTCAATCAAGGTAAGTGACGCTTCTAAAGTCTCTGAATGACTTATCCTTTCAAATTTTTATCGAGGAAATTTCTAGTGCCTAATAATGCACTGAAAACAATAAGACTTTGAGTAACACATCTAAAATTTTCATGCGAACCCATGACAATGAGCTATACTATCCATGCCGTGGACATTGTCCTTAAATTAAAAGTATTAGAGAAAAAATACCGAAAAAGACCTTTAAAGATCTTTTTTTGTAAAACGATGATTTGGGTATCTATGAATGATATAATTGAGAATTTCTTTCGCCGGAAAGTCTTAGAATTTGATTTTCGACTGATTCCACGCAAAAAATCTGAAAAAATCCTTAAAATGAAGGATTTAGAGACAAAATACCGAAAAAGACCTTTAAAGGTCTTTTTTTGTAAAACGATGATTTGGGTATCTAGGAATGATATAATTGAGAATTTAATATTCGATGTAATTGTTTTTCAAGCAGAGGCCCGATTTCGGAAGCAGAAATAATTTGATCGGAATACGGGGGATTCCGACTGTTTTCCAATGTTTCTTTGTCGGATTGTTGTGTTTTTCGGTTGGATCCTGGTGGAACTTGCCATATTTTCGGTAGGTTCCTGGCTGATCCGAGGTATTTCCTTGAAATTTCCGGTTTTCCGAAGTTGCGTGAATATCCAGGTTCCGGGTACGGATATTTCCGGCCGGATTACTGCTTCCATGTTCAGGTGGTTTTTCCGGCCGGAAATACACCGGGACCAGCAGGAAGAAGTCGGAAAATATCCCGTTTCCTGCGGGTTCCGGCCGGAACCCGGCTCCGGAACGAACGACCTGGGATAAAAAGACTGAGGTTTGAAGTACCATGAACGCAAGTGAAATCATATTTTACAAACAAGCCTCTGCATGCAGTAATAGTCCTCAGTATTCAAAAGCTACGCAGAAAACACATCGGCACTAGTGGATTGGTAAGAATCGTATCGAAATCGATACCGTAGCATGTTCACCTGAGAAGCATTCTGTTATGCAGGAGGGTGTGGGTGTTTCCTAGAAAAAGACTTACCCGCACCCAGTATCGTCAACAATTTTTTCTCTATCACTCATGTTTAACAAGAGATTTATGGACATAAATGTATGGATTTGAAATTTATTTCAGAAAATAGCACCACTTTGACTTTCATGCATGAGAGAATTATCCCCAAGCCGACAAGAATTAGGAAACGAGCGTTTAAACGCACCAATTTGGAATCGCGATTGTGAGCTATTCAAGCTGATTTATAAAACGCAATAAGTGCATTTTTTTACGAAAATTTTCAGTTTCAAGGTATGAAAACATCGAAAAGTTCAAAATTTGAGCGTTTTCACATGCTCTCATTCTAGAATTATTACGTAATTTAAAAACCGTGTGCCTATACACTTGAAATTTGAATTTTTCGGCGTTTTCTCACCCTGTAACTGGAAATTTTCGGAAAAACAACGTATTTATTGCGTTTTATTTATCCCCGCGAATGGGTAACAATCGCAGTTCCAATTGATGCCTTCAAATGGAGGTTTCGAAATTCTTATCTGCTTGGGTAATGGTCAATTATTATTTCCCTAAGGAATAATCACAGCGACCGTAATAGTTTCTTTACAGTATAGGAATTCTCTTATATCAGTTATCGGACACGGTTGAGATCCTATCACATACCGTATTGTTCTGACTTAATTCGGTTCCGTATTTGTTGACCTAGGCTAATCATTGGTTCAACATAATATTTCTTTCGAGCCTATCAGCAATCAAAGAACTCATAACTCATCAGTGCAAAAGAAACTATCACTGATGGCTTGAGAATTCAAGTATGGGTTGTAATACTCCTGATGTTTCGTCTTACTTTCTAACATCAAAGAAACAGACTGATAACAGACATCGATAGATTGTGAGATATCATATGCCGATAAATGATATATTGCATAGAATTGTAATTCTAATAGTCTACTTTACTTTTTATTATAGACAGTAAGCATAATGTACTTGTCTCAGAATCAAATTAGGAATAAAGAATCACAAGATCTTGCAGATGTATTAAAAGATAATAAAGTAAGCCATACTTTTTCAGCTGATTCCTCTAATATACATGGATCACTATAAATTTTGTTTTTGTCAGTCACTTAAAGAAATATTGAAGGATCAGCTCTAGTAGTGTTCTACCAAGTGCCACAGATAATTAATAATACACTTGTTCTCTCGATTAAAATAGGTCATAAAAGTAATTGTTGAGATAATTTTTTTCTTTAGTCGTTAATAATCTGTTTAAACACATGTTGGACGATATTTTTGTTGTTGAATGTAATTTTATATGGTTGAGAGTCGAGTTTTGAAAAGGTACTATGCTATATAAGTTTACATTTTTAGAGAATACTTCTTTTAGACTGATGAATGAATGTTGATGTAGCAGTGTTCAACATTTGAAAAAAAGGAGTTTTGGACATTTTCAATAATTTTAAGGGTGTTAGTGTGAATCTACTTTTCATCAACATTTAGACGCACACTCATATGCGTCCTCAACATGGATAATAAAGTCTGTTATGGCTGTAAGCCGGTGATCCTCTCCTCTTGCTTCTTTTATAGCGTGTTGTCACGGCCGCATTGGCTGTAGTTTATACCTGTGATTTTTAGTAAATGAGCAGTTCACGTATGATTAAGAAATACATGATTTAACGTGCCTGCTACCAACTGTGTCGGTATGTGCAGCGCATAGTTCCAATTTCTGCTAAAGAGTCTTCAACATTCTGGTAGGATTTTATTACAGAATACCTGTCTTTAATGATCTACGATGGGAGAAACACCTGTCGGCAATGGTCAATGATGGGAAAACCGCTTTCGGTATCTGTCTGTGATGGACGAAAGACCTATCTGTAATGGTCTGTGTGTTTGGCCGTGGGATGGGTTCGAAATTTCTACCCTAAAGGCTTTAGCACTCCTTTCAGGTCGTGTTCCAGTGATTCTTTAACGGAATAACTTTCCCCACTCTCCTAGTCTCTAAAAGAAAGGTATTTGTTACCATCAGAAACTTTTTAACGGTGTCCGAATGGCTCGAAAACTCCAAACAAAGTTCTCGAATGGCTCAGAAACCCCATAAGAGTTCCCGGTAGTAACTAATACCTCTTTTTTTACATAATATAATGTCATAAACTACTATAACTGAATTCTATCATTTTACGGGCACGTTGGAAATTGCACAAGAACATTAGTTAGATCTTATATGAATATCGATCATAATATCGAGAATATGCAGCAGTAACGTAAATAGATTGTGTTGTTTGTCCTCTTTGTCAGTAACAGTAGATATGCTCGGTTACAAATTTGAGACTGACAAGGAATAATTTTGCAATGGTGTTGTAAATCATCAAAGTTTTTGAATGTTAACAAGTTTATCATTGCTTTACGTGCTAGAATAACGGATGCACTCATTAAATATCGCTTTTATCTATCTGTTTCATGAACGTGATTGCATGCACTTACTCAGTTTTTCTCTATTGCCATACCTTTTTTACAAGCGTTCTTGTAGATCCGGAAAGTTTTTATCGGTTGCATTTTGTTACTGTGACTGATGTTTTGTCGATTTACTTACTAGCACAAAGATGTTTTCTTGTCTATGTGTTGCAATGGCCCTATTCGTACCTATACTGTTTTTCATGATATTTCCTTGTGTCTCTTCCCAGAACGCTATTCATGTTTTCAATACGGAAGATAATGATAACATCGAACTATATGATTGTATTATGTTGTTTAATATACCGTATTGTCGAAGACCTGGGTTTCCTTATGATCTACGTCGTGACACCCCCACATCTAGTTGCCATTACAAGGGTATACTTTGGCCTTTCGACAAATTACGGGATAGAAATAGAACAGTGAATCAGGTTATTCACGGGTACCGATCGAGCATTGAAAGAGCTGAAGAATATGGTCTATTTTTGGCTGGTCACGTGAGAAACGGTTCTCTCTGCCAATGTGAAATGAGAACTTTTGGAAAAAATTGTGAATACAAGTTAATCAGCAGAAGTAGCGATACACTATTTAGTCATAGTGAAAAGTGGCAAAATGAACAAAAGAAAAAGGATCGCTTGCAGATGCAAGCATATCGAAAACTCCCTTGTTACACTACATTGGATTGTGATTATGGGCTACTGTGTTTGGATTGGCGCGACATCTGTGATGGCCGACAACAATGTATGAATGGTACTGATGAAGAAGCTTGTGATCTTCTTGAATTCAATGAGTGTGAGCAAGACGAGTATCGTTGTTCGAATGGAATGTGTATACCGAACGTCTATTTTCTTGATGGTAAGATGAAATTTTCAATTACGTGTAAAGTTCAAGAAACCTTTCATAACTTTTTGTAGGTGAATATGATTGTATGGATTATTCTGACGAACAACGACCTTTCCCTCACGGCACCTGTTCCTATCTATCAAATCCGTTTAATTGTGACGAACATACCTGTCTGGTGACAGAATGGTCATGTGGAGATGGGCAATGCATAGATGAGAAAAATCGATATGAATGGGAAGAGTACGATATCACACTCAATACACAATGTCACTCAATGCGCGAATATATGTTCATGTGCGAACTTAGCGAACGCTATAAGCTATGGACTACTGCTAATGGAAGTTGTTTCGAGTTATCTATGATTGATCTAATCAATGAAAGATGGTATAACGATAATCAAACGATCGATGAATATTGTCTGTATTTGGTCAAATGTATCCTTTCAACCAGCGCTGAGCAAAATTGTACCCGATACATAAAAGAAAGCTGTCCGCTAACTATTCAATATCCAAAAAAAGGACTTTTGACTCCGTATCTAGTTGCGCACTATAAAAACGATCGACAATGGTTTGGAACAAAACAGCCAGACTTCTATACAATTTCTGGTAGTATTAAGTGCCCTGGTTACCATGCACAGACAATAGCTAATGAGTATAACCGGCTCAAGAATACTACCGATAGAAGACACATGGTACTTGATCTTATGTTTTGCAAGCATCAGAGTGTTTTGAGAGATAATCGTGGGCCGCAATTTCACCCATTATGTCATTCCAATGTCTCTCGTACCCTGGGAAATGGATTACTATACGCTTTCGTCGATGTATGCAAACGATGCATATCACAATATCGTATTCGCGATGGTACACAAGATTGTATCGAGGGTGAAGATGAACGTCCACGTCAAAACGGCACTTGTTATAATCATATTAGTCATCAACGATATCGCTGTTCTTCAGATAATGATACATGCTTGATGGTTAGAACACTCGGTGATTCTATCACCTATTGCACTCAAAATGATGATGAATTAGATATTGAATCAGGACAATCTCTATCTTTAGTGAAGTGTGAAAAATCTGAAGATGAAGGATGTCTCTTTCTACGCGAATATATCTCGAAATCGAAGAACAATTTCAACGGTATCGCACAGACGATCGAAAAACCTAGAATGCCATTTCGTTTTTACTGCAATACGTTTTGGGATTTGAAAGATAAATCTGATGAATCGATGAAAACATGCCGATGGTGGAAGTGTGCTCGAAATGAATTCCAATGTGATACTGGTCAGTGTATACCAAAACATTATGTATGTGATGGGGAATGGGATTGCAACGATGCTTCAGATGAATTTTTTGACACTGATCGAATAAGTTATCATAATCAAATGTTGAATCTTACAAAAGAATACATAGCATGTGCTAATGCTACCTATAGAAAACTTCAAACATTGGGGAGTTTATGCGATGCTTCTACAGAATATTCATGTCTTTTGATAAATTTTACACATGGATTAAACAATTCCCAAGCTCGCCCATGTATCAATATTAGTCAAATAGGGGACGATAAAATTGACTGTCTAGGTGGTCTTGACGAAAGGAACATTTTGACTCACTGTAATGGGGTGAGTCAGCTTGGTTTCGCTTTCCAATGTCGATCAGACTCGAATGTGTGCATTGATGATCAAAATTTGTGTGCAAATAAAAGTAGATGTCCCAACAGAATGGACGATTTGCTAATCTGTGAAAATCGTCCTAAAGATTGCTCTGGTCCAAATGACTTTCTCTGTAACAATGGCAGTTGTGTTAAAAATGCTCGATGCGATGAAACAACTGATTGTATTTATGGAGAAGATGAGTATTGGTGTAATCCACAGATATCAAAAATCAGCTCAAAACATTATCGTGTTTTCAAAAGAAAAAACGTATTAAATACCAAAATGCCGATTGAGTTTTTGGACTACCCACTGAAAGCCAAGGGGACAAAGACCATCGCCATAGAAGAAGAAAACACTATTGTTAAAAGAACTGTTCCTAATAGTATATCTTCAACCATCGCTCCATTTATGTGTAATCGTGGAGTGGCAGTTATACATTACACGAACACGGTTAAATGCTTCTGTCCACCATCATACTATGGACAAAACTGTGAATATCATAGTGATCGGATAACAAGTTATGTTCATTTAAACGTTTCTCATATTTCTGATGCATTATCAACAGCAGACACACATATTACAATTAAAGTGCTCGTTCTCCTCATATACGAAAGTCAAGTCATTCACAGTTGTCAATTTCATTCAAAAATTGTACAGTTCAATCCAATTGTTAAACACAAGTACTATCTACTTTATTCGAGAAAAACAAAACTGCTTGAAGATAAGATACGACGCAGATTGAATCGTACTTCAATCGTCAACCGTACCTCTTATTATTTACGATATGAAGCATATGAATTGAAGGTCAAGAACTCTATAAATTTAGTCGGTGTATGGCAATATCCAATATTTTTTGACTTTCTTCCTTCGTTTCGACTTTCAAAAATACTTCACTTTTATAAGAAAAAGTCGGAGAATTTTCATTCTCCTTGTCAGTCAAATCCATGCAATTCCTCTAATGCTGAATGTCATATTTTACAAAATGACCCTAATAACTATGTTTGTCTTTGCAAATCTAATTATTCAGGTGAACAATGTTCGATTCAGGAACCGTATTGTATAAATAACTTTTGCCATTCGAATTCTTTGTGCAAGCCCCACTATATGGGTACTACGGCAGGTAGTCGTTTGCCATTTTGCCTTTGCCCTCTTAACGTTTATGGAACAAGGTGTGGTTTGGTGTATGATCAATGTTGGAGCAATCCGTGTCAGAACAATGGTACATGCTATCCAAGTACAAATGATCTTCAAAAGGTAGTTTGTAAATGCGACAACGATCATGATGGTAATTACTGTGGTTCAAAAAAAAGAGCAGTCGATATAGCAATCCATGCCAACAATATGAGTGGAGTATCGGTAATACAATACTTTAACATTGATCTCAAAACTTTTGATCTCAATCTTGCACATCAAGATGTACTCAAACAATTACCAGATCATATTTATTACGTTTACACCGGAAATTCTGCTCCAAACATTGTTCTTCTGAAGATTTTCTCATCTATTGACACCAGCTATCCACGTATCTTTCTTTTGTCTCTGAAATTTTATGTGAGAAATATCAACTTCTCCAATACATTAACGTACAAGAATTCGTGTTTGAATCTTGAAGATATGTTGAAGAGTATTTCAGGTGAGTTCTCAATGTCTATATGATGAGCAGAAGGCAGCTGAATAACAATTTAGACTTTGTTGGATTAAATATGAGAAGTTCCTTATAATTTCTGAAAATATTCATGAGAGTAAAATGCGAATATATTATGCGCTCTTGTTGATTTTTTCTATGCAGAAAAGTGCCGAGTAATAACTGCAGCAATGTTCAGATTTCCCAAAAAGGAAATTACGGAATTTTTGGAATTTTTGGAAACGATGCCCCCAAAACCTTCGTTACTTCGAAAAATGCGATAATTTCCGGAGTTTCCAGAATTTCCCAAAATTTTTTAACATCCAAAAATTTTGAAAATATTTTTCTGTGAGTTTACGCGTTCTTGGAATCTACAGAAACTTCCGTAATTTCCTCTTTTGAAAATCTGAATATACCTCGAGCGATGCTCATCAGAGCTTAAGGATTTAAATCAAACGTCCCTCAAGTCCAAGCCAGCATTTACTTAACTTGGTTGAAAAAGTTTAGAGTGTGACTCGACTTAACTTGAGTTATGAAAAATCTTTAACACTCGTGATTTGACTTGGGAAATTATTTTAATACACCCAACTTAGGTTGACTCGATTGTCAAGTCAAGTCTAGGATACTAAAAAATCTGCCCTAAGTTGAGTCACGTTAACACCGGTCTTGATTTGACTTGCGATTTGAAAAATCCACGGCTTGCCCACCTCTGTTGCATATGATTATTCTTCTTATCTAGTTTTAACTTGTTTAGTCTATCAGTACCACGATATATGTCGCAATCATTCTTCTTCTTTTGGTCTTCTGTGTTTCTTTGATAATCAATATCTGTGCTTTTGCGAAGTTGGCAACTACCGAGCAGAATGTTTCACTTATAATCACAAACTGGATCAATGTGATCAATGTTTGTCAAGCGGGCGTTGCATTCTAGGAGATTTGAAAAAAAAAGATGAATTTGAATGTATATGCCAGAAATGCCATTATGGTCGTCGATGTGAATTCAGTATGGAAGCGTTTGGTTTTACTCTTGAATCGCTTCTGGTGGACTGTACACAGTTTGTCAAAATTATTTATACTGTTATAACTTTTCTACTCGTTATCATTGGAATTTTCAATAATCTTTGTTCCTTTGTAACATTTAAGCGTCCTACACTCAAAGGAACCAGTGTTGGCAACTTTTTGTTCATTGTCAGCTGCATAAATCCATTGGTTTTCCTTGTTTTATTTGTTAAGTTCATGCAAATCACTTTTAAAATGTCTGATTTTTGGTCTTGTAAAATTTTATCGTATCTGCTTTCTGTATTTACTCGGTCGGGGTTTTGGATGACAAGTTGGATAACTGCAATTCGTCTCTGCATTATTTTTTTCCCAATTTCTCAAGTATTGAAAAATAGCCGTTCTGCTAGGATAATTATTGTAATCACGATGATAATTCTTCTCGGTATACATGGCCATGAAGTCATCTATTACACCAATATTCAACACATTCCTACCGACACACCCATTTGCGTCCCAAATTTCAATGATAGTTTTATGTTAACTTTCAGCCGAGTTACTACTCTTATTCATTATCTTGTGCCATTTAGCGTTCAAATAATTTGTATTACTTTTTTAATTATTCTGACTGCTCGCAGCCGAGTGAAAACTGTTGATAGAAAAAAGACTTTTCGTCAAATTTTAAACAAGCAATTTCAAACGCATAAAGATCATTATATAATACCTGTGATTATTATTCTTTCTGCTCTACCACAAATCATTCTTACATTCACGTTAGCTTGCAAAGAAATGTCCACCATCTGGCGTCATCTCTTACTTGTTGCCTATTTATTATCTTATTCACCTCAACTACTCGGTTTTATTGTTTTTGTATTACCATCGACTGTTTACATGGTGGAATTTGGTAAAACCTCGATCGCCAAAAAGATTTTTAAACGGGTTTTTATTAAAGAACAAAAGAATAATACTATTCGGAATATGGGGAAAATAAATACACAATTTAAAGAATACATGTAAAACTTATCTATTCTATCGCTTTCAATGTTGTTCCCATGGCAAAAAAAACGTTACTTTTAAATGCTGCAGAACGCGTTAATGCTGGCCGGTTTAACGCGTTTCGTAGCTTCTAAACCGGTTAAAAACGCCGCGAGACGATAAACTTTTCGTTTTCATTCGGGAATTTCGCTTCCGAAACGCGTTTTGAGTAAGTGGAAAAAGGGTGTGGGTGTGGGTGTGGGTGTGGGTGTGGGTGTGGGTGCTTGGGTGTGGTTGTTAGGGTGTCTGTGTTTGGGTATTTGGGTACCGGTGTGTGGGTGTGGATGTGTTGTTGTGGGTTGGTGTGGGATAGTTTTGTGGGTGTGGGCGAGTGTGGGTTTTAGGGTATTGGTGTCTGTTACTTATTGTGGTGGTTGGTGTGGGCGTGGGTGTCGGCTGTGTCTGTTGCCTAGAAGAGCAATGTTACCCATACCCAATATTATCATTAATTTTTCCTCTACCACTTGTTTTTTAGAACAGTTTTATCGAAATGAATGTATTGACATGAAGTTCAGTGTAGAAAATAGCATTATTTTGACTTTCATTCTTGAGGGAACCATACCTTAGCCGCCCAGGATTACGAAATTAGTGTTTAAACGCACCAATCGGGAATCGTGATTGTTTGGTATTCACACTGATTTATGAAACGCA
This sequence comes from Rotaria macrura, assembly GCA_900239685.1. Classification (NCBI taxonomy): domain Eukaryota; kingdom Metazoa; phylum Rotifera; class Eurotatoria; order Philodinida; family Philodinidae; genus Rotaria; species Rotaria macrura. The sequence continues at coordinate 32,196 of OENT01001672.1, forward strand.
ATGATTGCTTTTTCTCAAAAATTTTCAGGTTCAACGTGTGAAAACGTGGAAGGTTCAACGTGTTAGCGTTCTCACGTGTTCTCATTGTAGAATGTTTTTGTAATTTATAAACCGTGTGTCTAAATACTTGAAATTTTCGCCGTTTTCACACCCTAAAACTGAAAATTTTACGCAAAAAACGCATTTATTGCGTTTCTACGCGAACGGGAAGCAATCCGAGTTCCACTTGGTGCCTTTAAACGAATGTTTCGAAATTCTTATCTGCTTGGGTAATAGTCAATTCTCATTGTCCTAAGGAATAATCACAGCGACCGTAATAGTTTCTCTATAGTTTAGGAATTCTCTTATATCAGTTATCGGACACGGTTGAGATCCTATCACATACCGTATTGTTCTGACTTAATTCGGTTCCGTATTTGTTGACCTAGGCTAATCATTGGCTCAACATAATATTTCTTTCAAGCCTATCAGCAACCATAGAACTCATAGCTAATTAGTGCAAAAGAGGATATCATCTGATGGCTTGAGAATTCAAGTATGGCTTGTAATACTCCGAATGTTTCTTCTTACTTTCTAACATCAAAGAAACAGACTGATAACAGACATTGATAGATTGTGAGATATCACATGCCCATAAATGATATATTGCATAGAATTGCAATTCTAATAGTCAACTTTACTTTTTATTATAGACAGTAAGTATAATGTACTTGTGTCAGAATCAAATTAGACATAAAGAATCACAAGATCCCGCAGACGTACTAAAAGATAATAAAGTAAGCCATACTTTTTCAGCTGATTTCTCTAATATACATGGATCACTATAAATTTTGTTTTTGTCAGTCGCTTAAAGAAATATTGAAGGTTCAGCTCTAGTAGTGTTCTACCAAGTGCCACAGATAATTAATAATACACTTCTTCTCTCGATTAAAATAGGTCATAGAAGTAATTGTTGAGATAATTTTTTTCTTTAGTCGTTACCCATGTGAAAATTTCAGCAAAAAAGCTAGCTTAAACGGGCTTAAATTTGAGCTTAAAAAGCGCTTGCAAGCGCACATTTTATGTGCCTTAAAAGTGCTTAAAATCAAACTTCAGCGCTTATAAGGGCTGAAATATATTATGCAATAAAAAAAATTTATTAGATTTCTAAGGTTGCTTTATTGGTAAACTAGATTCAGAATTTGTTTCTATGTTACCTTACTACATTTTCATCAAATGATTCAACTTATGGTTGTATACAGTTTTGCGCCGGTCATCGGATTGGAACGTCATCATGTTTTTTGTGCACTATTAAATTCGAAGTCAGCGATATCAACCACTCAGCTAAATTATCGTATAGATAGATATTAATAAAACTGCATTATATGAATTACGTGAAACTAAGACCATGTAGCAATTAGCATTTCTGTTTCACTCTTTTCTACGCAGTGAAAAAATATCAAATTATGGAAGATTTCAGTAGATTACAATCGAATTTTACTGTACCAAAAGCCAAATTATAATCCATTGAAATATTCGAAATCAACGATAATTTGATTTTTAATCAAACAGTAATCGTATAAATCCAAAACCATTGTGATTAAAATCGTATTAAATCTTGATTATATGCTTTAAATATTAATTTTTCCAGATTTATAAGGCTATCGTTTAAATATAAATCAAATTATCTTTGATTTCGGAGATTTCAATCGATTATAATTTGGATTTCGATACAGTTAAATTCGATTATAATCTACTGAAATATTCCATAATTTGATATTTTTTCACTGGGTAGTTTCTTTTCAGAATTGATATGTTTTTTTTAATTTAATTTGGATTTTTTTTGTTAAATAGAACTACTTTGGAAAAATGAAGACAATACAAAAATCATTTTTATGTAAGGGTTCTCGAGCTCTTAATTTGTCACTATTTTTTCTAAACCGTATAATTGGATTTTCTTAATGAGAAGAAGAACTTTTTAGGCAGGCATCATTGCTAAAAATATTGAATCAGTGACTTTAAACATCGGTGTGAATGCAGCCCTAAAGTTTGCTCTTAATTATTGTTCACATTGTTTCATAAATAAGTGTTCCTGATCCAAAAGTACGACTCGAGTTTTATGAAATATTATAGTTTTGGATGTTGAATTTCTTTAAAAAAGAATTAAAACTTGAAAAAGACTCAGAAAAACTCCTGGAATTCCTGAACGATTAGTTGTAAGAGTCGGGATAGAAAATTACCATCAGTTAGACCACGGGAAAGCACATTTTTAGCTGCAAATTTCCAATATCCAGTTTCCACGAATTCATTGTACGGCTTCATCCAGAGATATTTTATAATAAATTAATCAGCGTGTCATTCATGACTTTCCAAAGATGGTCTCTGAAAGGTTATGAGAATTCCAAATCTTTGTACATAATCTTGGACAACGACCTAAATGGCACTGCATCTTGTATACGTCTATAGTAAAGTTGATTATGAGTGTAGGATTATGGTTTCGTCAAAATAAAAAGTAATTAATAGCGTCACGGATAAAAATTAAATTAAATTCTATGTTTCTCTAGATAGTAATTTTGTTTGGAATTTAACAGAATATACAAAATTAGGTATTGCTGAAAGATAAATTCAAGCACATTAGAAGACATAACTAGTTTCTAGATTCTACAACTGTAAAATGTTTAAAAAGCACTGATTGGTGCTTAAATTAAATAAATTTACAGCAACATTAAATGTTTCAGATCAAAAGCACTTTAAATCGCTTAAATTCATGAGACCGATAGCGATTTTAAGCAAGTAGACTGAAAAGCGCAGAAAAGTGCTTCGAAATTTATTTTCTAAGCTGAATTAAGCGACTTACCAGAGAAAGCGGCTTTAAAAGCTTATTGAATGCAGATTTAAGCACTTTTCAGCAACTTATATATGACTAAGCGACTCTAAGCTGCTTAAAAATAGCTTACACAGCAAAATATTTTCACATGGGTAATAGTCTGTTTAAAAACATGTTGGGCGATATTTGTTGTTGAATGTAATTTTATATAGTTGATAGTCGAGTTTTGAAAGGATATTATGCTACATGAGTTTACATTTTTAGAGAATACTTCTTTTAGACTGATGAATGAATGTTGATGTAGCAGTGTTCAACATTTGAAAAAAAAGAAGTTTTGGACATTTTCAATAATTTTAAGGATGTGAGTGGGAATCTACTTTTCATCAACATTTAGATGCACACTCATATGCGTCCTCAACATGGTTTTCATTTGAGTTTTTATTTTTGTCATCTTTTCCTCATGTATTTATCTGTGAGTAATCCTTATGATTTGCGATCAATCGAGATATGAGAGCGATGAAATCGGATTTCAATTGATTCTCGACTTTCATCTATCTATTCCCTTTTCACACAGATCCTCACTCAATTGAATCATGGTGAAAATCAAATTGGTGGTAATGGGACGTCAAATTTTCTGGATGCTCTAAAAGAGAACAAAGTAAACTACTTTTGTAGCTGATGTATCTATTGTATTTAGGTCATACCAAAAAAAATGAGATTTTAAGGGGAAAAATCACAGAAACAAGTGAATCAAGACTTGATTGTATCAAGAGTTCGATATGGTAGCTCTTGTGCTTATCTAAACCCAATTTTATCCGTTTGAACCCTTTTGTCACAATTTTTTTTGCCGCGATTTTTCTTTGATCAGGTCACTAGCTCAATTACAATATTGAAATTATTCAGAGTTACGGCACTTGGTTAGACCTCGTTAGATACAGTTGAATAATCCATCATCATTCGATACAAGATCAGGATGATGAGACGATTGCAGCATCACTATAATATCTTACAAATTGAGACACTTAAAAAAAGCATTTGGTGAACATGGGTTGTGGCTGTGTTTAGTTGCAATTTAAAAGTGAATAACTAAGATTCGTAATCGGCAGTCTGAATTCATTCCAAAGAGCGTGTAAAAATAGGATTAGTTATCTTAAAGAAGATACAAGATGAAGTTTTTGGAAGAGAACACCTGCATGAACTACAATGAGCTGAGGCTGCTTCACTTGCAGCTCAAGTAACTCTCTACGGGTTTCGATCAAATTTTTATGAGAAAAAATGCCGTAACTAAACATTTGTCATTAGATAACATAATCATTGCGTTTGAATTTTTATCTAAACAGAAAGTTCACATCCCCTCCTGTCAGTTTTCATTTATTTTTCATCAATTGTTACATCATGAAAACAATTAATAAGCCATCAAATTTTTTCAATATCTGCACATAATATCTCGGTTACAAATCAGCAAGTTCATCATTTCTCATGAATTTATTTTCAGCTGAAATGGTAGTTTAGAATCGAACATTATTCTTATTCATCTAAATAGAAAGGTGTATTATTTTCAATTGAAATGTTCAATATAATATTATCATTTGACTGATGATAAAATAGTACAGACATGTAGAACATGCTCTTACTATCATAATAAAATTTCTGAGAAAAAGTTGACAGAATCTCATTTTGTCAGTGTCCCCGAATTAGGCAAAGTTTTTTACTTGTTTCCATTGGATCAAAACGATGTCAAGTTTGAGTTCGTTATCAACTATATTTCAGTAATAACATGAGCTATCCATCCTCACATATCGAAATTCAATTACTCCAATGAATTTGAGATTAATTTTCACAAACAATGTTTTTAAGCTGCAAATGAGAAATATAATTAACTACTCAAAAAGAAAAACATGAAAAGTTTTTTTTGCGGCATTAAATGTTAATATTTCTCGAATAAATGTAACGTCCTAGAATTAAATCATCGAATGCTGATACTGATTTCAATTACTGCATTAAATTGATAGATTATGTTTGTGAACGATTCTCGGGGTCAATTTTGACTTTTCTAAGAGTTTCTTTAACGAGTTGCTTTTGACTTTTCATAAATATGTTCTCAT
>OENT01001673.1:0-35393 GCA_900239685.1 Rotaria macrura
CGTACATAAACAATCAAGAAATAAAATTCACTCCAATTTCGCATTGCCGGCACCTTACAAAGAAAGGATTCTTCTCTTGGTATTATGTAACATATATCAACTACATCTGAACAAAAAAACAAATCAATGTCAGATTTTCTCTTGCACTTTTGCTCACATGATTTGTTTTATTCAGGATTATATATAACGATTCTGATTGTATGTTTTACTACACGTTTTATGATTAGAACTGTTTTCACTACACATTGCGATAAAATTCACGTTACTACAAAACCAATTTGCAAATAAGGCTCTGCTAATCAATTAAGGAAATAAAACTATATAATAGAGACTAGATTTAATCGCTTCTGCTTTCTATGAAACATGCGATTTATTATAATGTGATTTAGTGACTACATTTAGTTCAAATCAATATTCTAATAAACGTCGAATTTTTAGGAGAAAATGAAATAATTGACATTTAATTTACCCTAATATTTAGTACAGCTTACAGGATGAGTGGCGTTAAGGCCATTTTTCTGGCAAAAAACATTGTAAGAGCAGTTATTCAAGAAAAAACTTTCGCCAGCTACTGCCATGTTAGCATAGCTATTCAACTTGAGATGGCATCGAGGTTTTTTATTCTTGGTCATCCCCACCTTTAGCGGTTTCTGGGAACGAGTGTGAATTGCCGATCTACTTTTCTCCATCAATCTATGCCCACAAACATCCCTCGTTTATCACCATTCACTCCTTCTCTTTTGAGAAGGAGAAATGTGAGAAAAACTGATCTGCAATGATGTCGATACCATAGGAGTATTTCACAGCCTATTTTTCTTCCGAATTCTAGATAATATTTCGTGCGTTTATACATTAGAAATTTTTCTCGGGTTCACTCCTGCCACAGTAGGAAACTGTTTCGCCACCAGCTTTTCCATTCTAACTTTCAATGGCCAACCGTATTGTTCGTCGACACATAGTTCGACATCCATACTCCAGCTATTGATGTGTTACGCGCTGATTTCAACGACGAGTATTCAGTTTTTCGTAAATGAAGAAAGATGATCGTCTATCGCATGGGTGCTAGCCATTGTCTTCTCTTTATTTCAAGCATGAGAGAGTCTTATTTCGTTGTAAAATCCCACTCAGAAACACAGTTTACAATCTTTATCACGATTCGCCGGCATCAGTGTGGAAAAGCTTTTTCACGAGAATTTGGTTGTTCTCAATAATCGGGTTGGTGGCGGCCGATAGGGAGAGAGCTCCAGTGGTGACAAGACCGGTGGAGGTATCGATACCGGGACCGAGGATGAGATTGGTTCGAAAAAGCGTGTTGCCGCGCACAATCAAGCCACTGACGGCATAGGCGTGGATGCCGGCAACAGAGGTTTCTTCAATGAAGTTGTCCTCGAGGGTAATGTTGCTGTTGCCAACTGGGTAGGGTGCGGAGTTTTTGTCTGTGTGAACGAAGACACTGATAGCTCCTGGAGTGATGATCCCTCGGGCGGAGAGGCTCACGTCAACGCCGATACTAGTAAGAATATTGTTCTGCACAATGATATTATCGACCCAACCTGCTTCACGCCACTGACCGAGTTCGGGACCGATGGAGATGGCGGATTTAGTAAGGTTTTCAAAGCGGTTGCGTTCGACGAGACCATTACTAGCCATGATGCGCAGACCACGCGCGCGGTGGTCATGAAAGTAGCTGTCTCGAACGATGAAGTCAGGACAGTTGAGCTGTGGGATGTCAAACCACAGATTTATGGCGAGGGGCATGGTGGGTGTGGCAGAGAGGTTGACCTGGTAGGTGGTGAATCCATTACTTGTGTTGACAACGCGGGCAAAGGCAAACGGACCAACACCAATGACGTTAAAGCTATCTGCAGCGTGCAACCGAACAGTGTCTCCAACAAGCATGGGGTTGAGGAAAGCAGCTGCAGCACCCGGATAAGTGAATTGAAAGCTAGTATTCGAAAGCACACTGGCGATCCGGAAGAAGTAGCCGTGGACGTTCAGGGAATCGTCTCCCTGGTATGAAAGCTCGCAGTTCTCGATGAGTGGTCCCTGACGGCATTGAACAAAGTTAATGCCGTCGGCGTTGGTGGAAAAGAGGCGTGGTTGTGTAGCTCCGACGGGTTTCTGGCCAGGTCGTATGGTCACACGGCGGAAGGTAACCTGTTCACGGCAGTAACGCCCTGCAAAGCCGAGGGTCGGCGCACTGAGGATAGTAAAGTCTTCGAATGCAACAGGGCCGATGTTATCGCGGATTTCGACGGCATTAGTGGAATCGACTTCGCGACGATCGATCACGAAGAGATCACCGGTGGCTAGGGTCATGGGCCAGTTGGGGCCAGTCTTTGTGAGAGTTCCTGTTCGGGACGTCGTGATGGTGAGGGTGGGCTTGTAAAAATCATACGCGTCAGGATGGCGACGGCCATTGCTCGTGAAGAGATGTGTAGGTGGCGTGGTACCGAAATCAGCGGAGAGGTCGGGGTAGCCACTGTGAACCGTGAAGCTGATGACTGTTGAATTGGCTGCAGTAATGGTACCTTGAGTGAAGGGAATCGGCTCGTAATCGAGAGAAAATCCACGGAGGCTGAGGTTGTTCGCGTTAGCTAGGCGTAGCACGATACGCTTGCGATTGGTCATGACCAATGTCACGCCGGTGCCATCGATCTCGAGGTTGGTGGCGTTGGTGATGCTAATCTGATCTATGAGTCGGTGAACGCCAGCGGGGAGAACGACCAATGGGCGACCTCCGGTAATGGCATTTTGAATCAATGCAGTGACCGAAGGCACAGGGGTGCTGCTCGTCGGATTGATAGGGACAGGGGCGGCAGGTGCGGTTAAGATTTGCGGCACACCGGTCCAGAACGGGACAGGTGTGTACGCAGCGTTACCACCAAACGCTGCTGAAGTTTGAACGTTTTTGGACTCTTTGTAACGTTGCCATGGTGGTGTGTTCCACGAAGGCATCCAGGTAGAGATCCGAGTTGCCGTACCTGCTGCACGACTGTCGAAGCGGATCTGAGTGGCGCCATTATTCCACACACGAATATCAGTTAGGTTGCTGATGGTATTATCAGCGAGCCAGAGGCCATAGCCAAGATTATCGTGGATTTTGACATTGATGGCGCTCATCAAGCAGTCATTGACGTTGCCAAGGCCGTTGTCGTTGGCCCAGAAGCGTCCGCCGTTAATAGTGCAGGAGATAGTGTCGTGTGCAGAGAAGCCTTCGTCGAGATTGTTGTAGGCAGCGATGTTCTCAAAGCCAAGGTTGATACCAGCACCGTGAAGATTGAATCCGTCGTTGAGGCTGCCAGTGGCGATGAGGTTACGATAGAGATGGTGCGAAACGTTATTGAGGGCGACGACGTTGAGACGGGAGGATATTTCCCAGTCATTAGTCGAGATGCCCGCATTCAGCTCTATAGTTTTACCGTCAGTGTGTAGTGTGATGGGTCCGAGAAACGCTCCGGTTCTTTGATCCTGAAGGATACGCCGACCCTGCCAAGCAATTACAACGGGCGCCACGTCCAGCGTATTTGGAAGGGTGTAGATCCAGAGACCACCGCTGAGAGTGAAGTTGAGTGTATTGAATCCCGTGATGGTCTCGCCATTGCCTTCAACGACAATAGGGTCTGTGATGGTACCGGATCGCCTGATATTAAGGGCTTCGCGGTAAGGGCCACTACCTTTGGCAAGTATAATCGTATCACCGGCAACGGCTACCCCAGTCGCAGCAGCCAGATTTTTGTAAGGAGTACCACCGCGTTGATCAACGATCAGCTTCCGACCGGAGACCCTGTTAGAAATGATTTCGGAAAATAGAGTTTACATGTGTGGAAGCGACATTTGAAACGGTTCGAAAAGTCTCGTTTAACTCGGAGAAAACGCCGTTTTTCTGAACTTTTCTCAGTGACTCGCAACTAAAGATTTTATGAAACATGATCGTTGTCATTAAAGTTCACTTGCATTTAGGTACTAGTCTTGAATGAAGAAGAAATTGTGAAGAAACGACGTTTTCACGGGTTATTTAAACTTTTGTCATTGGATACAGATTTTGAATTATGTAATCATTGGTCTCAGCAAAAACAAAGACTCATTTATATAAGAAATGGCTTTATAAAACTGATAACGATCGATGTATGTCTCAGAACTGGACTAATTCGGTCATATGGGGTCAGTATCACTCGATACAGTATGTTCAAGTGATGAGAGCATCATCACCTAGTTGGTTGCAGTATGAATCACTCATATGATTGTCCTTATTTGAGTTTATGCGTGATACCTGACTGGAGAATTCATAAGGAACAAACTAGCATATAAAAAGAAATATTGACCCATCCTGACTCCATGAATCGCTGCAACAGAAACTGTATACCTCTAGTGAATTATTAAATAATTCAGAACATGTATCCTGTGTTCCTTCGAACGCTTTTGAACATCGATGTTTTTCACCTGGTCTGTTTCTGTTGTTGCCAATGAGAACCACCGGCGACGATTGCAAGCAATAACGAAAGAGCGAGGACGTGGAAAACTTGCCTATGTATCATGCTGTTATTTATGATTCGATATTAGATAGTAGTGCGCCTTATAAACCCATTCTAATGTCATTTGATGCCAACATAGTTTCACAGAGAATCATACAAAAAACACAGCTGCGGACTTTTTTCCAATTTATATGACTGCTTTCGAGCGTCAAATTGGATGGAACGCTAAACGTTTTTCAAGCAGGACAAATCAATATTGGTATAAGGTAGAAAGCACTCGAAAAAAGATTTGAACTAAGCTGACACACGAGTAACCGTATTAATAGATTTATTGATCGCCACGCATGGTCATAGATAACTTCAATTAAGTAACGTATGCTCGGCAGAAGAAAGAAATAATTCAACTAAGTCTTGTTCTTAGATCTGGTCGTTCTATATATTGGGTAAAACGATGTGTAGCAGACAGCCTGGTCCTTGACCTATACAACGCATGTGCACAAAATTAATATATTGGTCGTCGAATTGAGAAATTTTGCCGAACAAATATTTATCTAAGCCACATATCAACACAACTAGTGGGTCTTACCAATGAGGGGAAAATTTCTTTTTCTACACTAATCTCGGAGTTAATTTTGCAAGTGTATTCATAACACTCACGAACAGTGACCGAAGAAACATTTTAGTTTTTCTCTTGGTTTGATTGATAGAACGAATTGCCTGTTCAGCGACTTTTATCGGTTATCATTTTGATCGTAACATCGCTAAGTTCTTCAGTTTTAATTGCTTTTTGCGAAATCACACAATAATTGCCATCGTTGTCTCTTTCCTTTTATTTTAAAGCAATTATTTTTCTAATTAACTATTGTCTCTTAATACCATGCTGCATGAGTGATGAGTATAAGTGCCAGTAACAAAATTAAGCACAAAAGAACATGTGGCAAATAAGTCATTCATCTCATGCGTGCTACACTTTTATTTGATTTATCAAATTTAACCCTAGCACCATTCCTAGTTCTAGAACCATTGTCCCACTTGTCAAATGTCTGTTAGGAAACTCTTATGACGATCAGTCTCTTCAACGCCAGTCTTGGTACTGATATCAATGCAACTTAATTATTCTGCCAGTTTTGTCAATCACAGCAATTGTACATACTTGTCAACAACTGACAACCGAAAATTTACGGCTATGTGAAGTGCTGACCACTTTTCGTAGGCTTTGGTTACGCTCAGTATTAAATATCGAGTACTACAGTACAAAACTTTATAGTAATAAGTTTCTTCCAAGCTTTAGAACTTTTTGTTGCTAATTAGGCTAGAAGTCGTACTTTATCTTAACCCCCTCCCCTATTGGAAAGTTCTCTCTTGAAAAACCCCACAAATTTTGCGGGACGAAGCAGAAATTTCACGTGAGTTCCTAACAATGACTACGATGCTTTACCTACAGAACTGAAAAAATCTCTCAGTGCCGTTTCTTTGGCTGAAAGATTCATTTTCTAGGTTAAAAGAGCTCATTCTTAGTTGAAAATTCGTCGTAATTAGAAATACAATAGTTGTGCAAATAATTATTAGAATAAGATTCATACAACAACAGAGATTTTATCAACATAATTGTCATATTTGAGAGTAAAATCTAGTCATCGTCGAACAAAAAAGAGTTAATTATCGTTTAACAAATTATACTTCAATAAGTTGAAATAATGAAAAAGTAACTGAAATGTGAAGAAATCCAATTTCAAAGCAAACATCGTTTTAAGAACCCAATATCAAAGTCATTATCGATAAAACGTTGAATTGGAGAAGTCATCTACACCATATTGAATCGAAGATCACAGGTCGTATCAGTCTCCTACGCTATATGAATAGAACGGCATACGAACCTAATGATAAGATCATGATAAACATCTTCAAATCGATAGCAAGATCAATTATCATCTATGGCTATCCCATATTACTAACGGCAAAAGACAAAATATGGGATAGGTTAAAAATCTTTCAAAATAAAGCAATATGTGCCGCATTAGGACTGCCGATTTATACATCAGTAGATTACATACATAAAACCACCAACATCGAAAAAATCAAAGATTACGCGATTAAACTCTTAGATCGTTTTATCAAAACAGCAACATCATACAACGACATCTCACTAAGAGATAACTTACAAGACACGCGAAACTAACTTTGAAACAACCTATCCACAATATATACTATACATTATGCATAGCCTCGATAAACTAGACTATCGATGGTCGACAGAATCGAAAGAAAAATCGTATTATCGTAATCGAGCACTTTTATAATACAATCGATTTACCACATTAACGTCTTCGAAAATTTCTAACATTTTAACAAGACATAAGACATAAGTCATGCGTCTTGCCGTATCTCTCCTGCCTTTTTTATACTTTGTATATATTTTTGTTATTTTCTATGGTATAATCTAAATAAAAAGGCTTTGACTCCAAAAAACAAAAAAAGAAGCAAACATCTGTGTCCTGTTCACAACTATCCCCTGCGATAGCTTTTGCAATAGGTCCACGAAACCAAGCTAGTGAAATTCTAAGTACAATGCCAACTAATTCAGTTTGAGTTAAATAATGGAAAACCAGATCTTGTACTGAAAAACCAGGATTTGTAGTACTCACCTCAGAAAATCCACTGCATTTCTGGAAAAAAAACGTCTAGAGATGTCATGACCTTCTATTACGCCTTGTGAACTTTTTCTTTGGGGTTACCTTGTAATATGGGGTTGTATTTTATTCGACGGGGCGGGGGGGGGGGTGTTGCTAACACCGGTATATATGAATATCGTTCTTACGTATGAATTCATTTATAATTCACAACCTCAAATGAGACGACCATTGATAGAATAGCAATAATAATGATACCAACAACTACTGATAGCAAATCATTGGGCACAACACCTCACGTTTGAGCACCAGTGATACTATGAACTACTGTCGAATCAAGTGCAGAAATAGCATCGGTGACTGCCATTATTGGAGCAACACCATAAACACAATCGTAAGAAGAACGAATCATAGTACATCGACCGAATGCCGGACCACGACACGCTATTGCAGCTATCGGAATAACAACAAGTAAATTAAAAAAGACACTTATTTAAAAATGAACCTTATTGGTCTAAATTGAATATAGCTGGGTGAAGTGTACTAGCAGCAAAACATAGTGCAGATACATTTTCACTGACCTAATAGAAACAAATCAGGAGGAAGGATCGTTTAGACTGTTCAGAAGTTCAATATTCTTCTTGAAGACGTAACGTTTTCTTCTGATGAAGATTTTAGAAGACTATCAGTTGACATCTTAGGTGTAGATATGTCGGGAAAGATGCAACGTTCAAAAGAAAACCCCTGCCCCCACCAAACACACGCTTCAGACTGAACAGTGTGCTCAAAATTAATTCAGAATAAATTGAAAGAATACAAAACATAAAAGGAGTATTTGCAATAGAACTTTACTTCCTAGGAATTTCGATAATTAAAATGTCATCCAGAAATAAACTTTATGTTCATTGTTCTTCGATACCCCAATGGTAAGAGTAATGGTCCTGTTTATCAGTTATTTGTCATCGAATTCCATTTCTAATTGAAGTATATCTTTTATTTTCAGTTTCTTTATCGAAAGTTAAGCGAAGAAAAAAATCTAGTATTGTGAAAATATATTACATTACACTAGTACCCATCATACACATATTTATACTACTCTCAGAAACTTGACCCTATCGCTAACTGTTGGATTTTCTATGAAATGCTCTCATTGCAGCATATTACTAGTAGGATGATTCCTTCCTCTGTTATGATTTCCTAACTTTCGTTGATAAATTTCTTACTTAAATCCTTTTCTTGCTGATCATACGCCGTGATTCTTTACATAATCAAGTGATCGAACGATGATGAATGTTATCCAAATTCCATCGAATCAAAGAAGAGCGAATGAAGAATTTTATTAAAAAAGTGATCAAATGCAATACAATGCTAATAACTTTTATCATACGGACAAGTCGATTTATATGGAAGTCTCATCATGCTTTCGTCACGGTTCACAAAGGCTAGAGGTAATGTATATATGAGAATGTTACTGTAATCCTTATTTAACATCAGATGACATCTAACAAACCATCGACGTTGCTCGATCCAAAATGGGATTCGAAATGAATCGAAAAGCTTATCGAATTGTTGTTCATTGTTATTGATACCAGCCAATTGCATGTGCATTTTAAGTCGAAAAATTCGCAACTTAGATAAATACTGAACAATTATTTTTTCCCATTGGTAACCATCGAAGTTAAGATAATATGTGTCAACAGTCAAATGTTTTAGGTTGGGCATGTTCTGCAGAAGATTCATTATGACAGGTCTTGAACGTACACCGAACAGTTTGAAAACAGTAATTGATAGACGAGGTGATGAGAGATAATCATTATCGTTAAGATCATGATGTTGTGTAGATATGCTTCGAAGGTGGGGTGTTCTTTCAACAAGTACAGTTAGTTGATATAATCGACAACAATGACCTTCGATTATGACATACTCAAGAGATAATGAGATCACTCTTGGCGTCCAAAAAACGTATTCTTCTGTGTCCAAGTGGCAATGAGTCAACTTAGGTAAACTCCAAATAGAATTGGATAGATTGGTAGTATCTCCAGATCCAAATGCACGGTGGCATTTGATTAATTTAAGATGAGTCAAATAAGGAAGATAGCGCCATTCGGTCATCATTCTGTTCATTATTGGCTTGGAACGAACACTGCATAATGATAATGATCGCAAATTAATGAATTCACATAGATTCAATCCATAGTGTGTGAAAAAATCAACTCGTTTCGAATTAAGATCATAATCGGAGAGACAAAGCAGTACAGTTCTATTGATGTTCAAGGGAAGTTGTCGCCGACAAAAAAGTTTCATGTCACTTTTAGATACAGAACGAAAGTCGAGATAATAAGCACAACAATGAACCGCAAGCAATGCATCAATTCGAGCATTGAGGCCATGAAAAGCACAAAAGAGATGAACAGTAGAGAGATACTCGAATAAACCGTAAAAAAGCTCATTGGCTAGCGCTTCCAGCTTTGTCATTGCTGCACTATTTTTATCGCATGAAGAATGCAGAGAAGTCGCAGCAACCTAAAAATCAAAATACTTCTGAGAGACTTGAAATTTTACGCGATTTGTCTACTATAACATCGAACATGTCAACAATTTATGCATAGACAATGAAGAGCACTAGGAAAAAACTTAATAAAATTGATATACTCAGTATGCTACAATTTTCATGAAAGCGCAGTATCTCACAAAGTCAATTTTTACGAAGAAGACTCCAGTAAGAATAATAGATTTTCCTTTTTTTCTTTGCTTTTAGTATTATCGTACTTGAGAAATTTCATAACAAATTTCGCATACTTTTTGTTTTCTCAACCCGCCTTGGAAATGCCGAACAATTGTAGCTGAAGATACCATAGCCGTTCGAGAAGTATCTGTAAAAGAAGGCTTGTGCATTACTTTGTATTGTATAAATCAGTAGTACTCGTGAATACTTACGTTGTTTAGCACCTCCTACTGCTGATGAATTCAGAGATTGGCATACATTTTGTTTTGAAGGTGACAAATATGTTGTACTTTTAGATTGATGAGAGCTATACAATAGCGTGCTACAATCCCGTGCAATATGACCAAAACGTTCACAACGATAACATTGTATTGATTGAGGCAAATATTTGCCACAGTCATTTTTTAAATGTCCAGGAAGATGGCATCTATAACTGAAAGTGAAGAAAAAACACAAAAGAAATACTAATCTACTCGAATACAATAGAATAAGTCACAGATATATACAGTAAACTTATTACCAGCGTGAACTGTTTTCATCGTATGTATTGCTAGAATTCTTTTGGCAAAATCGAGCGATATGACCTAGCTCTCCACATTTGTAACATCCACATCCAGTTTGCATCTACAAAACAAAGCATCCAATCATCGATAATATTACAATGCTATCGAATATTAGTTGACTGCCGAAAACTAAAAATGCATGGATCCTGTGGTTCACAAAGCTAGTTATACATTTAAGCTACACATTCAAAATGCTGGTAACTCACAGAAGTTTTTCAACTTGAAAAGAATGTATCTACAGAATGATAAAAATTAAAAACTTGTAATTGTTAACGAATGTGTAAGTAACCAAAATCCATAATGCCTAAAAGTTGGAACCTCATTCGTTCAGTTATTTGCGCATTATGAGAAAAATAATGGTCGGTAACACAAAGACAAACAGCTCTGGCTGTTCAGTGGGTACGAAAGAAATGATAAATTTTGTTAATCACTCCATGCTAATGAATTCTGTGAGAGTTGGTGTTGTAAGTAAAAATGAGGACTATCTTTTTCTGAATGCAAAGTACACGTGCTTAGGTAAGCGAGAAAAACATTTGTTAATAAAACATTAAGTAACGCACGGACATGAACTTTTATAGCGATTTTGCAGATCTAAAATTTTGTTCATTATTTAAAAATATTGGTATAGAACATCGTAATAATGATGTTTACGCTGCCAATATTCCTTCTATATTAATAATGCTTTCATTTTTTTTCTAGATAAAATCTTTCACGAAATATGAGAAGACATAAAAGAGCTTTTTCCAAGCACTTTTTCGCACAAAATATGTTCACTTATTGTTGGTTGCTTCTGTGCCTTAGACTGAAAGGAGAGAATCTAGAAACCGAAATTCACCTGCGTTTGTCTGTCCAGTTTTTCGTCTCAGAAATGGCAAGCTTGGTACAAACTACTGTTTCTGCTGGACTGAGTAACTCCTTTTAATGATGGACAAAGTGAAAGGAGCAGGTTGTATATCCACAAGGAATTTCGATCTCTCCATCACTTTTCTGAACCTCGTGTGATTCAGTAGTTGCATCAGACTAAAACGCCTGTCCCTCGGAAAGATATTCAAGCCGACCCTCGTACAGTTCCATGTAGGTTACATTTTTCTTTGTGCCGTCACATAACATCAGTAGTAATGCTTGTCGTTTCGTTTTAACCACATAGAAGCTAACAGCTTCCTGAATCGTCTCAACCGATCCAAAATCGTGTTTATGGCACTGCTTTGCGCCTGTCACTCACGTTGGCTTTGCATGTGGTCTTTTAATCATTCTTATTAGAAACCTTTGATTTAATCTACATTTGCCTTCGTTGTCTCTCTTGAACTTATGCGACAATCGTTTTTAAAATTTCAGGATCTTTGGCAGAAACAGCCGAGTTTTTTCGCTGTTTGTATGTTTTCATTTGTGAGTTCTATCAGTCCAGGTCCCCAGTGTGAACGTGTCTTCTAATTTGCGAACAAAGTTGTAATTTTAATTTGATTTAATTTGAATGAGTTTTCTCAAATTGCATGTATAGAAAAAGAATGAAACAGTAAATTTTTCGTTTTTTAAATTTAAATCAATTTAAGAAGTTTAATGTCAAACAATGACTTGTTTATCCTTACTTTTAAATGAACTTAGATCTATATGGTTCTTCACATGCGGTAATTCATTGTATTTTTTCTATGAATTACCATTTGTGGAGTTCACTAGATCTAGTTTTTCATTATGTTTTTATCTTGATTAAACGTAACCTATGGAGTTCTTAAAACATCATTGTTACTATGATATGGCAGACGATCTTTTTCTGTTTTATACACATTTTTCTAATTTTTTCAATGATATCGGTTTTTTTTTCATCAATCCTTGCTCGAATATTTTCAGTATCTATTAATCATGAATAGAAGTTCAGTTATTTTAACTTCGTACTTTACTATTACTATGTAATTTTCCGTTGCAAAAGTGACTTTGACATAAAATGAATATGAATAGGTCATTAGTTCTACTAGTATAATAGTTTTCTGCATCAGCTTATTGATATATGCGTCATGGTTTTCTTAATTATTTCTATGAATCGAACCTATCTCTACTTAATGAAACGTTTGTTTAGTTGAAAATTGATGTTTCCTGTAAACTAAAAATAATCTTTTTAATTTGATTATTCTATCAAATAAAAAATGCTTGCGCCCCCTACAAATAACACGAACTTATCTTATGATGATGATTCATTTAATTAAAATATTTTTAAAAGTCCATTTTTTAAAATCATTTCAATCGTCGGGGTTTTTCGAAGATAAATTTCAATAACTTAAGCCTTTATGTAAACTTGAAAAATGTCTCTATTTATGACTCATCGAAGATTTTAAACAACCCGATTACATTTTAAAGTTAAATTTATTCTTCTGCGCAAATCAAAGTAGCCTCAAGTGAATCGATTTTTAATTCACCTTACTTCTTTTATCGTAATAATAAAAACATAATGGCGCTTGTAAACGATACGCACACCTTCATTGTTTCAACGTATATGAGAATGACAGGGAAAGGAAAACATCCTATTGGACCATATTCTATCAGTCGATGCGAGCAATATTAAAGATATCGTTAACTATTAGAATACAGATTTATTTGAAAACAAAATACACACGACCTTTTTCTTGAGTACAGCGAACAAGATTTTCAATTGGTCGATCGCCAAAACGCTGACGCCCCATATATTCAGTCAGATGAGTGCCTAAAAGAGTATGATGGCGACGCATTCGGGCCTTTTCTCTTCCCTTCATGCACATTCATAAGTTTTCGACGTTTTGGTGATCGGCCATTTGAAAATCTTGTTCGCTGTACTCAAGAAAAAGATCGTGTGTATTTTTTTTCAAATAAATCTGTATTCTAATAGTTAACGATATCTTTAATATTGCTTGCACCGACTGATAGAATATGGTCCAATAGGATTTTTTCCTTTGCCTATCATTCTCATATACGTTGAAACCATGAAGGTGTGCTTATCGTGTACAAGCATCAAAATAATTGCGTAGATCATCGTAGATTATACGAAAATATACATTAAAACTTTCAATGAGTAAGATTGATTGTATTTTGTTCGAGAACTTGAGTCCTCTAATTGAGTCATGCTGCTTGATCGTTGCTGATTTAACGGTATAATAAAGTAAAGCAAATAAATAAAATATCCGTGTATATCCAAAAATAAAAGGAAAGGAGCTTTTCTGTTACTCCCGATAGTTTAGATCATAGAATTCCTAAAGTAACATTGCAATGCTGAGAAGATAAAACAGAAAGAAGCACATTATTTATCAAAAAACCGATTTATATACCTCTTTTATCACAGGCTTTCAATCAATATAATATATGAATACTCCTATCTACACTTCAAGTGCATATCAAGTGAGAACTAAATATAGATGCTGGCCTACTAAGGAAATTGAAATACCACATAAAAAAGCATACTCACAGTATATGTATGTCATTATAGGATTTCGATAATAATGATACTGATGATATTAGTAAAATAAATTCAAAGGATTATAAAGAAAAACGACGAACCAAAAAACCTATGATATCATCAAAATAACCAATAACAACTGAAAAAAAACAATAAAAACTGAAAAAAACCAATACACTCCCACATGTGGCAAAGAAAAAAGGTAGAAGAACGAATAAAAATGAAAGAAGAAAGAAAGCAACCAATAACAAATGACGAAAGTAGTTAGCCGTGATAGATGAATCTCTATTCATACTAGTAAATTAACTAAGCAATAAGGTGCATCAGGCCGCTTGTGGGCACTAGTTAAGGAAAAACATGAGTGTCGTAATAGAGGCACGACTAAAAAAATCGGATTAGCTAAAACTTTTTTCATATAGAAGTTATAAGCGTGAGTGATGACTAATGTAGAAACAGAGAGGGTATCAGTGTTTTTAACATTAAGTATTTCAAGCAAAAGAAAAGTATCAAAGGTGCTTACATTTTTCGAGCAGTGTTCTATTTTATAATTTGTGGAGGAAAGCAAAGAACCTTGAGGATAATTGAACAATAAAAATACACTTTGTAAATTTTTGACTATTATTCAAAAGTTGATTTGCTTTCCTCAAATGTTTGTTTTAACTTTATATTAGGCTAGGAACGGTTTTAGATAGCTTAATTCAATCCAAGTCATAATCGACATTTCTATTCATTTTAGATTTCGACATATTTTAACGTCGAGCTTTTTCGAGGGGTGGAAAGTTACCGATATCGATCCGATACTTGGTAACGTAATTTAACTTCTTTCCCATAGGTTTTTCAATGTTTTCTGTTGTTCGCTGAATGAAGAGAATCAGTCCTCCCTGTTTTTGTCGCTTTACGGTCTAACCATAAGATTCCAGCTGGGGGTTTCATTTTCCTGATAATTTAAAATAAATATGAATTTTCAATAATTTATATTTATTTTAAATATAAATTACGGATCAAAAATATTTATATTTAAAATAAATATAAATGATTGCTAATTCAATTTACGAGTAAATTAAATGAAAAGTAAATATAAATTGACACCCCTAATTCCAACTTGATCACTATTTCGTATTCCTTATAAATTAGACATACCATGGCCATTTCTATTTGAGTGATCACTCACTATTATGATTTGTTTCTGGAGCATTTGTAGCAAATTCTATGTTTCCATTCGTACCTCCTCTATGGCATCCATGCTTCCTTCTAACCAGTGCCCACAGACATGCTAGTTTGCGTTCTGTCGATTTATTGGGTATTTTCCTCGTGTTTTCATTCTTCATATTCGTTCTTTCTCTAATCTAATAACTTTTTGTTGTAAAAACGTTAGAGTAAAGAACTGCTACAAACATCATCTACTAGGATATGGGTGCGTGTTTAGGGTTCCGTATGGCTATGGTGTGAATTTGAAGTACCTGTGTTCTCATTATTTACACAAAGACCCAGACTTATGCCTACACCCACACATTCTAAACACATGGTTCGAACGCAACTAACAGCAGGATTTTTAATTTTTTTCCAGCAAAAGCACTTTATGAGATCTTTTCAATATATGTATCCATTTAATTATTCCAATTCTGAATAATTGAAGCAAGTCATATGTTGGAATCTGTGTAGCATTTAGTTGATCCGATCTTGATAGAACCATTTTAGCGTAGAGCTCTCTCGGTCATCGACCGAGATCAGTTTATTCTCGAATAATCATTACCGTACAAATAGTTTTAAAAAAAATTAATTCGAAAATTTAGGTTTCTTATGTTTAATCATGTTGTTTATATCGGCACGGCCAAGGATCAGGGCTCTCGTCTGAGGAGCGTTCAGAATCAGAAAGCGAAAGGCACCGTTCCGAAAATCGGAAGTGTGCTATCCAAAGATTATCAAAATTGTTGCAAACTATGAGAGGAGTGATTTAAACGCCAATTTTTCTCCCCACATATGTTGAAAGTAAAAAGTTGTTGACGAATTTCATCTATAAGGTGCATTCTTTTGCGTTTCGACGTTTCATTTTTGTCTGAAAAATAGTCGGAAGTTTTTGTGAGATTTTATTGTAAGAACAAAACTTACATAATGTAACGATAAGAAAGTTTTTATGGTACTCATGCGTCAGAAAAAAGACTAGTTTTATCTTTATAGTTTTAAATGGTAAGTTACAGAACATTCCTCTGCATAACTTAAAGGAAACATGAAATTCCGTAACGAGCGATATTTTATGCCTTTTTATTTGACAGAGTAAAAATGGATCCGAAGCGACCTGATATTCTAATAGATTGTCAGCAGCTCAACAAATTTCAATGCAACATTCACTTGAATTCTTCGCTCTTTCGTATAGCAATTATTTACTCTTGGTCACTCTAAAATAGATAAAATGTTTTTGAAATTCCGTAACGGATACTATTTTTTGGATGACTCTGCTGAAGTTGAAGAGAAATAGATGAAATATTTACTGGCGATTGATCTAAACAAGCTCTATTTGTTCCCTCGACTGACGGGAGGGTCATATGAAATAAAATGCGTTTGTTTGTGTGTTTGTTTGCTTGCTTGATTGGGGTCAAAAAAACATTTATGCAAGGGAAGCATATCTTCAGACTTTTGGTTCTTTTGATCGAACTTTGCTATAGGTTATCGAGGTCCCTGAATCCGAATCCGGAGCCTATTCTTTTGGCCGAGGTTTCATTGGTCGGGAGCCGGCCAATCAGAAACGAACTTTCTTATTTTAAGACTTTTGGCTCTTTTGATCGAACTTTGCTATAGGTTATCGATGGCCAGAATTCCGAATCCGAAGTCGGTTTTCTTGGCTGGCCTTTCATTGGCCGAAAACGTGCCAATGAAAAGCGAACTTTTTCATTATAATGTTTTTCGAAGTTCTGATGTAACTTTGCTATAGGTTGTCGATGGCCAGGATTTCGAATTCGAAGTTGGTTTTGTTGGCCGAGGTTTCATTAGTTGGTTTTCGACCAATCAGAAATGAGCTTTTCTATTTTAAGGTTTTTCGATCTTTTGATGAAAATTTGCTGGAGTTTACCGAGGGCCCCCAGTCCGAATCCGAAGTCAGCTTTTTCAGCCGAGGTTTCATTGGTCGAAAACCGACCAATCAGAAACGAACTGTTTTCTTTTAAGACTTTATGATATTTTGATCAAACCTAACTAAGGAACCTAAATCTTTGTTTTGGACATGTTTTTTTTTTAAATAATTGAACGTTTTCTTCGAGCAACTGTGGTCTTTGTAGAAGTTTCATTAAAAGTAGTCGTGGTTGAGGAATAGAGATTTGAAGTTAGTTACTTTATAGATTGTGGATGATGTTCGGAAAATGAGAGAGCTTGTATGGGAAATATTGAGTTACGCTTGGATGAGAGCAGAATCTTAAGTGGAAGAAATAAATCACTTTCTGTCGGAATAATACGCAGACATATACGGTTTCAGTTTAATGATAACTCATGCCACGACCTAACAGTTGACTGACGATTTCAGGACCATATCATGGCGCAATAAGACAGTGATGACTTTGGTGTATCGATTTGTTTCGTTACGGTTTTATCTACGATACGAGTGAGTGCTAGTATTTTAGTGTTGTCAAATGTTTCAGGGAATGAGTATCATAATATAGCTGGTTATGGTGAACTTTATCGTAGAGGACCTCGTTGATTTGCAAGTGTAAACCACACGTCCCCATTACAGTCGTTATGTTGGAAACGTTGAGGAAGCTTACGCTATCTATCGATAGTTTGAATAGAAACCTTTTATTCTTTTTTATGCAATAGAGGATAGTTTTTACTGGTGGCCCAATGATGCGGTAGAAAGAGTCAAACTGGGTCTTGTTCGGCAGAAGCCTTCTCTGTTAAGGTTTGATTGGGATCGCTCGGGAATAACGAAGATTCATTCACTGAAAGTGTATAACATTCTGTCAATTGATATATAATCACATGGCATAATGTTTGGCGAAATCAATCAGATTTGTTCGTGGAATATTTCAATCTTTTAGTCAAAATTATAAAATCCAGACTTTGCTCAAGTTAGAGAAAGAGATTAGCCATTTTTTGGGGTGAAATTGAGATGAAAATGAGCTGGTCGTAAGTGGCGCCCCAAAGGGGCGCCGACGAAAGACTAGCTCCTGCCAAAGCAGGTTTGCTACAGTTTTCAAGAATTATAGCGTATTTTCACTCTATTATCTCGTATATATTTTGTTTCTTGATTCTTTCTGCAAATCGAATATACAATCTTTTTCGTACCCTGTGGATATTACTGTACTATTGTGGTTCATACATATTTACTTAGGGAATTATTGTTCTAGTATCAGTTTAATTGAATGCGTGGAATAGCAAGTAATATTCCAGGAAACCCATAATTTTCCACATACCGACGCCGATTTTTATTAATATTCGATCTTACGACAAAGCAGATGAATACGTCATTTGTTAGCTTATGAATGGAGAGTGAAATAGAAAAAATCTTGAAGCAGTCAAATTTTCAGTCGAGGGTCAAGCAAGTCAGAGAGACGAGCGTTACTTGTGATAAATATTTCAGAAAACATGCTTGCATCACAAAGAAGTTACGAAGGCTACAACCTAAAAAACTGAAAGTTCGTAACATTTTACCGTGCCGATATATAGTTTTGTAAGTATAATAATGTTCGAAGATTATAACAGAAAAAAAGCACGACACATTAACGTGAAGCGTTGTATTTTAATGTAAAATTACAGTGCCATTTAGTAATACTGTTTTACGCTTAAATTTTCTAAATAGTGAAAGTAAAATACGCATCGTAAAAATAGAAAAATAACTTATTCCCAATCATAAACTAGACTAAAGAGAGTTTTCAGTTAGTCTATAAGTGCAAGGAGAAAACAATTTATTACATACCTCTTCTCTCATTAATCAAACGATAATCGTGTTCTTCAAAGCTAACAAAAGAAACCTTTGCTTAAAATCAACCGAAAATTTATTTTTTCGTCATATACACCAGTAATGAGTAGTCTAGTGTGCTAATATAGTGCGAATCATCTAAGACAAGATCCCTCAATGATTATTTCAAATTAGTTAGAATGAACTATTTTTTGTGCTGTTATGCACAAAATTTGAATAGAATTGACCTGGGCTTGTCCACAGACTTTGAAATAAGACCAAAGAGTGAGTGACGAGCAGATGGAAAAATATGCACAGTTCATAATCTTTTCTTTGTCTGTTCTGCCTTGTTTTGATTGGATCTTCTATCTCAAAATTTGTGTAACCTCTAGATGGCCTACTGTTCCATTTTATTCTATCACTTTTCTTTTTCTCTCTGTGACTGTCTGTCACATCAGTTCGCATTAAGGAGAAAACAAAAACATTTCAAAGATACAAATAATATGAAAAAATCCAATACTTCAAAAGTGTCAGTAGCGATTTTGTCATCACTCTAGCATTTTGCCCTTGGGCATTGACCCCACTCTTAACGCGACTGATGCATTTCTGAAGAATATTAAATAAAAAAATATATAAAACCTGATGTGTTAATGAGAAATATTGAAGTGAAACTCGATTGTTTCATGAGTCCGTAGTTAATTTTTCAGGTTTTATAGTCATCCATTATGAAAAGTAAAGATATTTCTCTTTTGATTATATCAATCTAACATTTATAAATAAATTACATTGGATGTTGTTTTTACCAATCACACATATATATTTTCTTTTTTATTTGCTACACTTACTCATCGGTTCTCTGTCTGATTTTTTTTCATGTGCTCAGCAAACTTCCACATATATATGTTATTTCACCTATTTACTGAGCGTCTTGTAGGTATTTGACAGATAATAATTTTTTCCATTAAAGATAAGTCTAGTTGTACCAATCGATGTTTAATCGTGCTACTTTGCATAAATTCCTTGCAGATTGATATGAAAAAATAAATCTAAACACAATTAAACAACATAACTGATTAACCTGATACATGCAAGAGACAGCAATCTATAACCACGAAAATAGAACATCTCTCAGTATGAAGCCGTAAGCATATAATAAAGTTTCTTGTTTTTGTTTATTAAATTATTCTGATTTTTTTCAGCTCTTTGACACATTGTACTACTTGCTTTGAACAGCTTCCCAACGAATTAATTTATGAAATATTCAAATATCTAGATTTCTATGATATCGATGAAGTTTTTTCAAAACTTAATATTCGATATTTTAATCTAATTAATTGTTCAAAGTTTCATATTAAAATAACTGTTTCATCCATGTCTAAAAGTAAATTTGCAAGTCGTTGTCAACATGTTATTGCTCCTTATCAGGACAGAATTTATTCACTTAGTTTAGCCAACTACTTTATATATGATCAATGTTCTTCAACATTTCATAACTTATCAAATTTTTCTGGAGTTGAAATACTTATTCTTAAGAATATTGAATCTAAATATCTTGTAAATCTTCTGGCACAACTACATGCATTACCGAAGCTTTCGTCATTAACTATACGGCCTATGGATTACTTTCATAACTTAGGCAAACTTTATATTACTGCCTTTCTTTTACCCGTATTAAAATATTTTCATGTATCAACGAATGCAGGTTCTATAGATGAAACACTATCTCTGGCTAATAATTATCATAGTCCAATTGAACATTTTGTTATTGATAGTGTCTTTAATATCAATTATCTCAATATGCTTTTACGATATCTTCCACAACTGCGTCGTTTAACGTACAAGAAACAAGGAACATCAGTTTATTTACGAAGACAGATGCGGCCTATTAAATTAGATAATTTAACACATATTTCTTTTCAAACAAGAAATATCACGTTTGATGAAATAGAATTATTTTAAAAAAATTTATCGCACCAAATACAAGTTTTTCATTTTTCAACAGAATTTCATAGTACATATTTAGATGCAGATCGGTGGAAACAATTAATCTCATATCATATGCCAGTACTACGTGTATTCGATATTGAAATTCAAGGTCAAGAGCAATTTAGTGAAAATGAAGCTTGTATTTCAATAAATCAATTCATGTCCCCATTTTGGTACGAAAGGAAGTGGTTTTTTGCATACGAATACACCAATCATTTTACAAGATTCTATTCCATAAAATCATGCAGGTAAATTTCGATTCAATCCTAAAATAAGTGTCTGAAAATTCATCTATCCCCCATAAAGACTTTTACTGTGTCTCGTTTGTATGTGACGTAGATGCGTTCAATGGGCCAAATAATTAACTTTTAACGTTCGGATTTTACTTGGTCCATCTAAAATTTGCCAGAATTCAGTCTGATACCTTTCAACAAGAAACTGTTCACGAATCCTATTAAATTTTCATAGCCGTACTTTCATGTGTGTTGTCAATTTTAGATTATTTTGGTGTATACTTAAACATTCGATATGAGCTTTGATGTTTTATATTTTAGCGAGAAAAATTAAGAAACAAGTAACAGACTAATGTTGAAACCAAATTTTTTTCTTATTTTCAAACGTTCACAAATAGAAATTGTACTGTCTGATTTGCACGATGTAATTCTAAACGATAGTATATTAATTTTTAAACCATTGCAAGAAATGTGCAGAATCGAAACCCCACTAAACTGGATCCACTGACGGATTGTGTGGTATACCGGGCAGTTAGATTATTAAAATATTTTCACTTTCCTATACGTTAGATCTCACTCAAGGCTTTAATTATTGTTCAGTGTGCACGAACGTTTTTGTATATACCGTTTTATGCAGTTTTATATACTGATTAATGTTGCAAAATATATATATTTCAATTTCAACCAGCAAATAATGGTATTGACGCTACGTTCCCAGGAAAAATTTATCATTCTGAAACTGAAGAATAATCCGACATTTGTTGCATATTCTATTGACTGAGTGAAAAAAATTGCTTTTCGAAAATGATCCATGTGAAAAGCTCTACAAAAAAATAAAATATGTCACCATTACTGTAGATACATTGGTGTTCTTCTAGTTGAGTCCTCACAAGAGTGATTAAATAAAAGTTAAGAAGCGGTAAAGATTTATTTAATGAGGGTTGAAGTATGCAATATTTTACTATCTCAAGGATAAATGCCTTTCCTGATATGCAGTATATTAATATTTTTTAATTTTGACTGCTTCGTTTTTTAAGTCACAAATATTACTTATTACATGGCGGCAATTATCAGCATACATATCCGTCTGGAAACAATACTATGCTACATGCAGCCAGTCATGTATTCGTACGAGATAATTTAGAAATTAAACAAGATTCAATTTATTTTCCTAATGCGACTCGGCTTACACTATGTGATCTTGTTAATGCAAGTCTTGATTCAATTGCAACTATACTTGATCGAACTGTATTATTGGTAAATCTTTTCAAACTATCTATCAACTGTCATAAATTTAGTATTGGTCAATTGGTAGAACTATTATATTTTTCGCCAAATATTAATATATTAATAGTTACTTCAATATCATTCACTAAAATAAGTTCAAGTTCAATTCAACAAACTCAAACGTTTCAAATGATACGCAATAAAAATAAAATTAAAAACTTAATGATTAAAGAAATTTCAACCTCGGAATGTATACTTTTATTTGCTAAACTTTGTGCTCGATTAGAACAACTTACAATTCATATACTTTTACACGATGCCATACGAATTATACAAAATTTATTTTTGCAACGTGAATACTCATATACACATTTATCTTGTGCGTGTATTTTGAATTCAAATAGACATATAAAACGTATGCTAAAATCAACCTTGTCTGAACATTGTTCTATGAAAGATGTTCAACAAAATACATACATATGGTATTGACAAAAAAGATGTTTCATTTTGCTTATGTTGACTATATCGAAATAAAAGGATATAATTCTTTTTAAATTTATGCATCGAACTTCCATATGCCGTATACTAACATACGTGTTGTTTTTAATAAATAAAATTTTCAAAAAATGAGATCTAGATAACAAAGAACAAAGAACAGAAAACAAGAATCAAACAGATAACAGATCTATGAATACTTGAGGAAGTATTTATTGGGGTTTATTATCACATGTTAATGACGGTTATGAATATCTTATCGATTGCTTCGACGAAAATGAATAAGCAATAGGAGGTCCTTGCGATTACCGTATAAGAGTCAATTGAAATGTAAAATTTAAAAATGACACCATAATTCGACATATCTGCCATAGAAAACGAAATCCAATTGTTCAGCATGTGAACGATTCAACTCTGGTCCAAAAACTTGGACGACAGAAATTTTACGATTACAATATTTGACAATAGAAGATTAAATAAAATGTCTATGAATAGTATTCGTTATTGACAAGGTTCAATGGGTTTTAAGTGGGTATGGATGGAGATAAAGGTAAAACAGTCATATCACATCGACTTCCACGTCCTGTGAATTCATTTTTAAATTTTTTAACGATAAATAACAATGGAGATAACAATCTAAACTTCACATTCTGAATATTTCTCTGGACTCAGAAATGATATATTTCTGTTACGGCAACATGTCTTAAAACCATTACAGGGCCATTTTCAAGCATTCCAAATGATTTGGCACCGGTTGGATTTACTTCAATAAATGCGTAAACTAAGAACTTGATATATTTCAGAGCTTCTTTAATCAAACAAAAAATAAATCATGGAAAGGGTGCACCAATGCATTTATAGAGAATATCGTTTACTTTACTGGAATGTAATCTACTTAAATTGCAGCGAAGGCGTTCATCAATCCGTAAATTTGCGCCATTTTTAACTAAGTCATTCACAAAGATGAAGAATCATCTTTCGAAAATACAAAGTTCTAGTCAATAGATTAATTGTTAAAAATTAGCTATTGTTGATAGTTAGTCTTAATGATATTCATTGATTGATAGATCTTCAAAAATGACACAACCTAATTCATCTTTCTTTCTAATCAATTAATAACTGTACAGTCATCGTCCACCCAACATTCACACTCGAAATATAATATTTAGAGTATTGGTTGTCTTATAGAGTAAGAAAGTTTAGTAGACGGTTTACACAAATATTTTTGCTCGATTCACTTCTAATAGACCACTTAACATCAGAGATATGATTCCGATGAATAGAGCACTGGCATCTCCTGCATACCTAATATTTTTTACGGGTACTTTCAAATTTCGGTGTATAGGTGGATCGGTTCCGACGGCTTCTATTGTTGGCCCATTGAGTACATTAACATTCTTTAATCTATATCACTGAAGTTTACGAGAAAGACTTCAACTCCTGTAGAAATATGTGTCCCAACATCAAAATATATGTCATGATTATTGCCCAATCCGGGAAGTGATGGTTTGATTAGACGTACATGCTTAACGTTTTCTAAAATTTTCTGAACATCGTCGCTCTTGAAACATACTTGCATCAGAAAATAAACTATTGTTTGCTGGACCACAAATACGTTCATCAACGTTCACTTGTTCGCAAATGTGTTTTATTGTGAGAAACGATTCAAATACGATTGCAAAAAAAACAACCACCACTGAGAATAGGGTTTTTACAGTGAAATTTGATATCATCACCATTTCTCTTACAGTGTCAAATATGAATATTATCTGCTGTCGATTTGATCCGGCAAAGCTTAGTGCTCAGCGATAATTGATTTGGTTTAATAACCTGTAGAATTGAACGAAGAGAACCGTGCGCTGTTCAAATATTAAATGGAAAGTGGATTAGTCATTTTGTTTTTGCTTTTCAGTATTCATGTTACTTTGTTCATCACTGTTTTGAGTGTTCCTAGGTGAAACTGCCGATGAGGATGGAAAATTCAGTATCATGTCGTTGTTGTAGTCCAAAATGGTAGTGACTGTTGTGAATCAACTCGAAAATTTGATACTTAGATCATATGGAAAAGCTAGCATGTTAAGAATACCTTGAAAGGTTTTTCTTAATTAATTGTAGCCTATTCTCAAGCATCCTTGATCAAGCAACCACAGTCGATTTCAGGCTGGATATAACATAAAATGACCATCGGACAAAAGTCTAGCTCGACCTACATCTCCAATATGAGTCTTATCGTTGAATTTTATACGCTTCGATAGGCTTTCACCACTATCAATCAACAATTAGTTATTTTCATGGTGTACATGCAACCTGTAACTACCTGCCACTGTCAGCTGGTCCAATAGGCTTGCAGTTTCTTACTGATGGAGTCAATGGGTGAAAGTTGAGACTTTTCCGCTTTTGAAATACCATATGTATAGTAAATAGTTCAGACTAATTCTGTGGAACCCAATTTCAAGACAACAGCTCCCACAGTGACAAGTATTTTCGAAAACTTTAGAGAAAATCATTTGGATCCTACGAAATTCAAAGCCAGCTGCAAAACCCTAAAGGAAGTCAGTTCTAGTTGCAAATCATGTCAAAAAGTAGCCCAAAGATAGAAAAATCCCTGGTATTGGTACTAAAACTCTTTCAATAGTCGGAAGATCTCAGCATTCTCAGAAAATTCAACGAAGTGTATGTACAAGTGGAATAGAAGTCCAGTTTGGAAAATAGAAAAGATAGTTCTTTCCCTTGATTAGAATCTTTAGATGCACCCATGCTCAACCTCTTTTTGTTATAAAATTACTTTTTCTTCTGGAATCTGTTTTTGTATTATGATTATTCTTTGTGAAATACAATTAAAAGCAAAAGAAAAGAATACGGTCCCTCGAGACAGATGAAGCTAGTTTATCATGACTGTGCACCCACTCTATGAGCAAGGATGCGATTTTCTGTTGTGTATGAGTCGAATGGTGTCGACTCGAATCGAATCAAATCGAATTGAGATTTTTCTATTCGTTTCGGTCTCTGGTACCCTGCTGGTGAAACTGATACTACACGTATAAACATTGTTATTGTTCTTCAACTGACTGATTGACAGTATTGAATTTCTCACCAAATTAAAAACTGACTGTTTTCAACATTTTCTTAATGAGAAGATAACAAAGAACTTGATTCTTTTTTCTTTGAAATGTAATATTCGCTTGTAATTATTTTTGTTGAAATGAAAACTCTAAACTATATCGTTGAGTGCATGAGGTGAAAACAAAACCAAACTAATTTTGCTTTTTTTTCTAATTAGCTAATAAAAAATTTAATCTTTGCATGTCAATTCTGACTAATAGCCATTAAAAAATTGTGTTGTATTGTCAATAAGTAAGGAATAAGTTATCTAGGTATTGAATAGAATTTCTGTGGCAAAATATTTAAAGATATGTTGAAAGAATGAAGTTGAAATTTCTTAATTAAGAAACCAATGAACTTTGTCAGCATTAATAATATCCTCACTATTTGGGAATTTCGACAATAGAAAGTTGAATAGTTTCTCTTTTCAAAAATATAACAAACAAAGTCAAATACATTTCTGAATCTATGACACTTTCCAATGTGGAAAAGAACTATTTCTACGACATATTAAGGTCAGTGACATTGTTCATTTTCCCTAGATTTCGAAGAAGAAACCCCTTTTTTGATTGTCAGGTGAAGTCTATAATATGACAGTATAAGTCTCCTAGGATACGAGATTGGGTAATGCCATTTTTTTAATATCGTACTCTATTTTATCTGATTTTCAAAGAAATCTTAAGTTAAGAAAATCCAAAGTCGTTCACAAAATGATCTTATTATACTACATTTAAACTGTTGAATCATTCTTGAGATTCTTTGAATTGAAACAAATGCTGATCTTGACAGCTATTCATCAAGAATACATTTTGAGCTAGTCTTTTTTGGACATCAAATTATATATTTACCCATGTAAACACAAAACGCAAACTTCATGTGTTTAGCTGCGTTTTTCGTGTGAACCGCATCGACAAGGGATGAAAAACCGTTCAAAATACGTGTGAATGCGATTTTGCAGGAACTTCGTCTAAACGTGGTTCGAATTAGGGCATGGGTGTGCGATCGAATGTACTTCATTTTATTCTCATCCACGTCCTACAATCCAATCTCAAATGGTATCTAATACTTCGTTCTTTATCAACTTGTTCAGCATATTAATCATTGAAAATAAATGAATAACTAATAATATTTCAACGAAGTTTTGGCGATTGTTTTCTTATTATTGGTTTATAAACATTCGTATGGGTTATTTGACCAATCCAAGATCGCATACTTCGAAAATTAGAATCTTCTGCTACTGTTTTTCAAGATTTAGATTTGGTTACATAGGTTTGAATGAAGAGAACAACCACACTGTAAAATTCTTGAGTTCATCTTGAAATTTTAGTCAAACATCGAGAAAAAAAGAGAAAAACGCGATAATCTATTTTAGTGACAAATGCAATCTTTAGAAAGTGCACTGTGCTGATCTTTAACGTGCAAAAATGTCGACTAGCTTTTAACAGGTTTTTTTGCTGTTTCTCTAGCTGGATATCAACCAAAAGTTTTGAGGAGTTATCTTTTGTGTGCTCATGTATTTTCTAGGAAATTTTCGGGCGCAGATAAATAATTTTGGTTTAAACTTGCACAAGTTGAAGCTCGAAATCTTATTCAAAGGACGGGGACGCATAAGACCCTGAAATCAGCCCTCGAATTTTGTTTACAAACGTTGAGCACTACATGGATATTCTGATGGAACTCTGCGAATCAAATACTTTTTCTAGATGGCACTTACTCTTCAAAACGAAGCCTTGAAAAATAATACGTGTGCAAATTTCAACTCTTTCCGTTGCGTCCTTGTGGATTTGTCTTCCAAGGATGAACTTTCTATATGCTATCATATGTTTTTAAGATCTGCACAGCAGACCATTGTAGTATATTGCTGATATCTTGGAACTGCAAGAACAAACATCAGCGTGCTGCTTTTATTCATAAAAGACTTCGGATGAGAACAAAATAAAGCAAGTGCAATACATGACACGATCTAGTTAACCAAAATTCGATTGATGCGATCACCACGTTTGACAGTGAGTCATTCTGACAACATTTTATTTCCAAAAAGAAGCAACTGAACACAATTTACAGATTGAAGGTACTCAAAAGAGAACAGCAAAAGAAAAGGTGACCAATTGCTATGTTCTTCAGTGGAAACTTGCTATCCAAGCCGATAGACTACGTCGCATGGCCGTGGTCTTCCTCGTCAATATTCTGGATATCATGATTGTTATCATTGTCATTGTCATCTTTATTGTTGTTGACCTGCTGATAATTTACTGAATCCTCTTTATCCCAATGGTCTTGACCAAAGTCATCGGTCGCCAATCGACGAACAGTCCATACATCAAAACAGTAATCAGAATTGACCACATAATTGTACGGAATATAACAGTATCCTTTATCGCCCTAAAAACTCACATGAGAAACAAACAGTGAATTATGCATGACTTCATAAGTTTTTTATTTAACCACATTCTATGTTTTTTATTCGCGAAACAAAAATTTTAACAAATAGGCTCCTACTACTGATGGCTTACACAACCGACTTGACTATTCTTCGCTCGTACTTCAAGAAAAATCAATATGTACCATAAATTTCGAATATGTTGTCAAAAATCTTAAATACTAATACTGGTCCTGTTCAAGAATCTGAATACGAAGATTTTCTCGAAAAATGTTATTGTTAACGAACTCGCTGTCAAATGGACAAAGTCAATTTTAGGATTTGTTAGAAATTTTCCATAAAACTTTCGTCGAGATAGCGGCGCAATTAAATTGTTCTTACCCAGTCTTCTCCCCATGAGTTTCGAACGATAAATGATTGTGAATGATCACTGTATCCAACAGCTAGAAGTGCGTGGCTGAATAAAGAAGAAAGATATGCTTAAGGATAGTTTTTGACTACAAAGAATATTTTACCTGCCATCTGACTGTCGACTTTCATCGGTTGAGTTCGGCATCGGAACAACGCCTGTTTTTCCTGCTTTATCAAATGATGGAAACAACTTTAAGCCAAATGCAAACGGAAAGCCTTGTGCCAAACATGATTTCATCTCCGTCAAATCGATGTCCACTTGCAATGCGTCAATAATTTTATGACCTTTCGCCTCTTTATAGGCTTCATCGTTGGGTTGTATATTCACTTGAGAAATGTTGTATGGCCAAATAGTTTCTAGACAAACTCCAAACTCTTCCAATGCTTCAATGTCATTCGTCATTGTACAGCCGGTATCAGTTATACCCGATGGATTTTCTTTGGCACGGCCATTATAATAGAGGAACAAACTACTTATAGCTATTTTCTGACCGTTATCTTTCTTCGTTACATATTCATAGGCACCTGAAACAAAGACAAAATGTAATAGAAGTGAAATATCATGATGAAATTTTACCGGCAAGACAGCTCGCGGCGCTAAATCGCAATAAAATCCGAGATATGAGAAAAAATATAAAGAACTACCCATTTTTCTTTTACCAGCTGCCAATTTGTGACTGATCATCAATGGGCATCATATCAGATCGGAGATCAGTTTTGGGCGGAAGTTGATCGGCACTGTAGATAACATAATTCTGAAATGCTTGACGTAGTCGGTGTTTGTGTGGCAAGCGAGTCGACGGTAAAATACCGTTGAGAAGAAATTTTCTACCAGTGGTTCGATTTAACAAATACGTCTTCACAGTCATATTATTTCAATGAAAAGTGTCTGAAAAAAAACAACACAAAAACTAGTGATTATATACTTTCCATGCATCATCTAAGCACTATATGCACTCGATGCCTAATGCGCGATGGCTACTATCGACGAGTACAAAAGAAAGTTTTTCTTTCCTCTCTTTATATGAATTGCAGTTAGTTATGTACGTCAGTTTTCCTCGTTATATTTTCTTTCTTTCTGTGAAGCAACAAAGTGCGCACAAATTACAACAACGCATTTCTCTTTTTTTCAATGAAAATAACAGTACTCGTATGCGAGATGAAGGTCATAAAAAGAACCTATCTTATAAGACCATCTTTGGCCTCTATCTTTTTTCAAAAGTTTCTATATATATATATAATCTACACGTAATCGTGATCAGAATTATCGACTTTATTCTTGGAATAGATGAAAAAATGTTTCGACTGTAGGGGGACAGGGATATGGATAAAGAAAAATTCGTTTTTCTTCGATAATTGTTAACGAAATCTACTTTTTTGTAGAACTAGGAGAACCAACCATGACTGTGCAGTCAGAGTCGAAAAATTCAGCTTAACCTGATTGAATAATATGTATTTACTTTCTTGGTCGACTCATAAAAATGTAACCCTAGATTTTATCTGAAATTGACTGAGTTGGCTATCAATTCATTTACAGAAACAAAAATTTGTATGCTCTATCCAATGTTTAGTGAGTTTGTGCCAGATACATAGGTCATTTCTCTAAATTGAGAAGACATTAGACTCGTTTTTACCAACTGATATTATTGTTAAAAGTTGGCAATACACGATACAAAAGCCTCTGAAAAATATCAAACGTTGTTGATTTATAATTCAAGCAAATTCGTTCTTTTTAGATAAAGTGCGACATGTCTTAACTAAAAATTTTGTATGCAACATTTTTTTCCAGGGCTTATCTGAAAAGGAGGAAATAGCCGAAAACAAAACACCTCTGAAATTAAAATCATGCGCCTTGCAAAAGTCTAATATGTCTAGTTTTTCTCAAATCTTTTATAACTGGTTTTATGTTTAACTAAATGATAATTATTTAAAACGCCATAACCCCATTAAAAGTGATAGCAATAGTGAAGAAAGCTTTTCAAAAATGAAAGTTGCATGTGCAATACTTATGATTTATTTTCTACTCTCTTCTAAACATGTTCAATGGGTCATTAAAATTGATCCCATTAGTACATTGTGTTGGGGACTCTGGTGATAGATATCAACTGCTTGCTGCAAATATGAATGAGCTTGTTCAAATTCTTCTTCTTTGCATACATTGCAGTGATGATGGAGTAGCTTCTGATGATAATTGGATAATCAGGTGGAAGGTATCCCTTAGAAGTAGAAATAGAACGTTGACAATGTTCAAGAGCTAAATCAAGAAAGGCAAGACGATGATAAAGTATGCTTATGATGTAACGTGAATCGGCAAGATTCACATGATCGACAGGAAGAAACTGCTCTCTCAGAGTCAAGGCTTTCTGAGGATAATTCAATGCATCGTCGTAATTCTTTTCCTTCGAATAGGTGAGAACTAGACTACTACGGTAATGAACAACATCTTGAATTTTTTCTCCATGAAATTTATTTCAAACAAAGAGCGCTTTGTTAAACGAATCACGAGCATATTGAAATTGCTCTTTTTTCGTTTAAAAATATTACCGATGCTATTGTGTGCATATCCAATGATATCAGGACTACATAGAACAGAATCTTCCCAAAACTCGAGAGCCATTAGACACTGTTTTAAGTTTCGTTCGTAGTCACGCTGAACTTCAACTATGCTTCCTAATCCTTAACAACAACTGCCAATACTGGAATCATTCGGAGGCAATTCTTGTATCATATTTTGGTAGAAATTTCCAGCTTGATCATATTTCACCAGGTCAAAAATTATGTCTTAGTGTTATGAGAGATCAATCATGATCCTCTAGCTAATATTCCTAAAGATCTTTCAAATAATTGTCACTATAACTATATAAAGTCATTTAAATAGTGGTTAATGTTTCATTTTGATTGATCAATTTTAGTCGAAAAATACTTCCTGCCATGAAGAACTTTACTTGTTCCTAATAAAAACCTTTCCGGGCTGTAATATTAGCAAAACGTGTTGTCGTTATCAATTTACTATCAGCTTCGATTTCAAACAGAATTTTTAATTTATCTCCCAATATAAATAATGTGAACGCAAGATTGAGACTTGTCGAAATAAATAAATTGTGGTCTCAGGAAACTTTCATCAATATGCGTTATGAAATTCTTGTAAGATCTTACCGTGTCATAAAATTTTCTATCATCTTGTAGAGAACCCTGATAAAACAAGGAGATTTTTCACAAAAGTCGTACGACATGATTGATCATAATATTTCTACAACTACGGTTTTCGTTCAATCGTTCAGGATCCTACATGATCCAAAAAAGAATCTGGCGTGCCGAAAAAATCCTTTGGGATTCCTTGTTGCAGAGCCACTATTGGATCTACCAGTTCAACCATATCTTATTATTTGAGTACTATATAGCATCTGATTCCAACATCTGAGGCTAGTAAGAGCTTTAGTTTGGATTTATATGATCTTTGACAATTGGATCCGAATATTATTCCGTGATCCTTATTTCAGTAGAATTTTGTCAGCATCATAGATATTTCCATATAATCCTATTGCTAACGTTATTCTCCTGTGAGTTTCTTTAAAAAAAATTCAATAAAGAAAACGACGTCAATTTTTTTTTCACTGATTAAAAACTTTTATTTCCTTTGATCAGCCCATTACATTGGGATTGTTCGAGAAATATATTGAAAAAGAACTGTGCGTTTACAGGTCACCAACAACATCCAAGGATGATCGACGAATCGTCAATAATCTTCAACCGATCGCTAACATTAGAAACCTCGACTCTTATGCCAATCAATTATTCGAAGCCAAAAGTGATTTGACAGGATTCACCACGTAACGAATTCTTCTACTTGATTAAAAAACATATATTTTCAAAGGTGAAATCTGGGGAGTAGGCGTAGGTGAAACATGGTATCCCAACTATCTTCTCGAACGCAAAGATGCGTTGCTTCACGCAATGGATAGACAAAAGCAAGCAAGCCACTTGAATGGTATATTATTTTCAATTATTGACATTATCCACGAGAAAAACTTGATGCTGATTCTTGGTGAACTAGAAAATACTGTAGTTAGAACGGCATTCAATATTAATGTAACGAATTCGATTGCTGATTTGGGTTCGAGAATCAGTCGTAAGAAACAAATTATTTCACCACTGGAAGAATATTTTAACAACAGTTCATAAATCTATCCGTGTTTTCATCCGATAGAAAAGCATTGAATGATTGTATTCAATGTTAAATATTCAACTTTTCGTTTTACCGGTCAATGGTTTTTTCCAATAAAGTAGTTCCAATGAGTGTTTTCATGAATTGAATACCATCAGAAATATCGATCATCTTCGTTCATGTTTAAGTAATTACATTCATGAATCATCTTTATATCGATCACGTTTTGGTTCATATAGTTCTGGAAGACCAAGTAACTTTGAGTGATTATTACACTTGAAAAATACTTGATCTACTTTGACATGTGGATCTAGACACCAGAATTTAGAATTCAGATGATATCATGGCACTTGACAGCTAATACGAAGACTCCATCTAAAAAATCTCAAAAAACGAACTTGAATTATATCAAAGTTCATCATATGTAAATAAACCCATCCTAATCATAATATCTGATAAAACAAAGCGACAAATTTCATGAATTTCCAAACAAATAAGGCTACCCAGGCTTGGAGACGGACTCCAAAAAAGTTGAATTCACTTCGGTCACAGTGTAAGATTTCTCCAATAGATGTTTCATATTACAGATTAATAAACTTAAAATAAAGCTTTTGGATTTGAACACGCTGGTCTACATATCACTATAAAAAACAAAAAACCCATTCTAATTCTATCACACTATATAGCTTTGGCGAAATCTTTTTCAAACAATCAAACGATGCAGTTTAACATTTTGCAAACATGATGAAAGATCCGAACTCTTGACTACCGCTATCTTTACTCAAACATTATAAAGTTCCAGAAACATTTCAACGTGTGACCGGACACGTGCATGAAAGTAGGCAAGCATATAAACTTGTTTTATTTCATATGATACTCCTTTGAATAGAGGGAATAATTAAGTTTTTGTAACAGGGTTACATGTATCAACTCAAGGATGCGATGGGTTTGGAAAAAAAGTAGTGTATCTGATTCATCGTAAAATTTTAGCAATGATAGTCTAATGTGTTACTTCTATTTCGTCAGTGGCTCAGAGAAATTTAAAAATAAGGTCTATATCGTAACATTGCTGCAGCACAACTAATCAAGTTTTATTTCAACAA
This sequence comes from Rotaria macrura, assembly GCA_900239685.1. Taxonomy (NCBI): domain Eukaryota; kingdom Metazoa; phylum Rotifera; class Eurotatoria; order Philodinida; family Philodinidae; genus Rotaria; species Rotaria macrura. The sequence goes on from OENT01001673.1 coordinate 33,799, forward strand.
GATCTTAATGTGGAGAATGGTACAGACGCTTATTATTTTGCCAAACGAAAGGTCGGACTTTATAGTTGGGTGAATATTTGAAAGTAAAAATTCAGAAATAAGCATCGATGTGCACCATCGTTTTCAAAGTGAGACCGAAAAGACGGTGCTGGTTAACACGGTATTAAGTGTGTTAAGTATACATTTTGACAGATTCAAACACATAGTTCTTCGAATAATAAATTATATTTTTCCTCACTTTCAAGTGTACTCTACAATGTACGATAAGCATTCCTTGGAAATTTTGAAATTAATACTTAATGTCTGTAGAAGCGCATGACGTAGCCAAGTCGAATAACATGTTAAATTTTCTTTTTCTCATTGGTTCGGGTCAATGATATTTTGGACTGCCTTCTTAAGAAGTATTTTTGGGTTGTATTTGTCCTGATTTTTTGTTGGGTGTGAAGTGGCGTGTCACTGAAAAGATGCGATAAGCATACCTGCCCACTCTAATGTATCCAGAAATTTCTGAATAGTGCATATTACCGTGTTGTAAATTTTCAATAAAAAGCTTGACTACTATGTTGTAAAGATATACTCGACCAATTTTTTCACATGATAGTCTTTTGCTATATTGTTTTTTATAATTCATATACTTTACTAGGTAATTATTTATGACTGAGCAATAAACCGTATTCATACACTTGAAAGAAATCTACAGAACAAAATACTTGTTTGCTATAAAAGGCTATTGTTTTTCGACAAAATAGCGCCTTTTCAATGATTACGATAGTCGTGATCGTCATAGTAAGTACGTATTATTCCAAAATAGAGAAAATTCACTCATTTCCTTCTGTTTCTGCAACACAAGATTAATTTAGAATCAAAAGTCGCATTATAGAAAAAAAGGTAATTGCTGATAAAAATAGTATGGTATTAATTCAAAAATATGATCGATTTGCTAAAGATTTGTAGAAAATGGCATTGAGTCTTGGAAAATGTTGAGAAAATCCGAAAGGTAGAATTCGAGAAGATCTATACAAGACAGTTGATACAGTGTTGTACGCTAGATTATAGATCCAAACTCATGTGATTTGAATGGGAAGAGGGCTTGGTACATGCTAGTTAATCACTCGAATAAAACATCAGCAATAAAATTGCAAAACATAAAAACACATTGGTAGTAAAATGATCAAACTATGCAACTGATAAAAATGAAAACGTTGGTTGAGAAATTTTATTTTTTTCAATTATCGATGTCGATGTGAGATAGCAAGACTCAATTTGAGTATGGAATAGACGTTCATACTCACAGTTACAAATGACCAGTCTGAGACATACAATCCAACACTCAAACTGTTCGAAACATAAAATTAGAATGATATCAATCTGTATTTTTAGGTATTTTAGATTGTCTTTTATATTAAAAAACCTTTCACTACTTCATGCAGTAAAATCATATAACTTAGCAGAACAACATTTGAAAGCGCAAGTTCGAAAACAGTAAACAATATGATGTCCACATCATTGATCTTCTTGCTGATTAGTTGCTGTTATGCAGCTGAGGTAAGAATCTAACTACACTAATTCTTCAACTCCTCGATTTTAACTGTCAG
>OENT01001674.1:0-37083 GCA_900239685.1 Rotaria macrura
CAGAAATTTGGACTAGTAAGGGACTAGTCGATTTTGAGACAAAGACTAGACAAGACGGGCCGACATGTCTAGAAAAAAGACCAGTCATTTAGCCCGTCTTTTACTCACTTGGGCACATCGCGAAGTCCTTTCACAACATGATCTGTATGGAACTGGTACTACAGGGTATCTCGTAGAACAAGCACTCAATCTACCTGTAACTAAATTCCGGAGTGGTCGTTTGGGAGGGGATCAACAATTAGGAGCCAAAATTACTGTCCAAGAACTCGACATACTTCTTTTTCTGATTGATCCTTTAGATTCTCACCCACATAGTGTCGATGTTCAAGCTTTATTAAGATTAGCACAAGTATGGGGTATTGTCTGTGCTACAACAGCTACTTCGATTGATTTTGTTCTCACCTCTCCCAAAATGAACGAATCATGTATACAACGTGTCCATCCAACTTTTATACTACCAATGGCTGAAAACCCCGAGAAAAAAGCATTAGCACGTATTGAAAATGGACGTCCTCCTGTTAGAATTCAAAAGCAAGAATTGAAATTACCAGCACTGACACCTACGCGATCACGTCTAGCAATTCAGCAGATTGTTTTCAAAAAGTGTTAGTGAATTGCATTGTTTTTCTTTTTCTTTTCACAAATTTCAATAAAATGTGTCCCTATGAAGTCATTACTTGAGCTCATCTTTTAATTGAATGATTGAACTATAGTATGGTGTGTAAGTCAAAAAATGAAAACCATTACACGAATACGGAAGCTTATTCATACCCAAAGTCATATGTTCATGTAATATTTAGAACTAAATAAGTTTTCAATGTTTAGAATGACCAAAAAATAAACAGTGATTATACAAAATGAAATATCTCCGTCTTTTTATCCAATAGGATACTAAAAAGAAGTCGAAAGAAACTTTATTAATGACAATTGATTCTAAAAAAAGCTGCCGTTTGATGTATTTTCGTGGTCATCAGGTAGATTGCTTGCTGGATTTTAGTTCATTTGGCGTTTTTTACCGTTTATGAATAATTCATCAGGTTTCTGCTTGTTAAATGGAACTCATCAGCCGTGTTTCCAATAGCAGATGTACCAAGCAGAAGTAAAATGTACAGAACATCTGTTAACTCTGATTTACACTCTGATTTACACTTTGCTCTAAAAACCAAAGTGTACACAGTACACTTTGAAAAATCTATTTACGCTTTGATCATAGAACTTTACCTAGTTTATAATATATTAGACTGTGACCTTTGAATTCTTTTTTTTTGTTCGAACTCATTTTCTTCTCATATTTAAAAAAATATTGCGTCAGATTATGAAACAGTATATCTACTTATCATTTATTCGCACGTGGAAGCAAAGGAGTCGGAATGAGAGGCTTAGCTACATTGTTCTTCATTACAGTCACATTTGCGCATTGATAAGTGTGATTCGCATAGACAGCATATAATATGACGATGACGGCGATGTAATTGAAATGAAGAAATACATTTGGTCGAAAACTCCGAGAAAGTCGTAGCCAAATATTTATCAAGCAAGTGACCCTTATATCTCTTGCACAGCCCTGTTGTCCCTGCTAATTGCTTTCTAAATTTTAGTTCATTTTCATCACTGTAAAATGAACAATATTTTTGTTTTTTAGATCGAAAAATGATCTGTTTTAGGAAAAATTCAAGTGTTTTAAACCTGTGGAAACCTTTAACAGATTCAAGAACACATGGAAACCGATTTCGGTATTCTAGTATACTTTTTCGACACTCAGTAAACTCGGAAACCTTATAGGTTTTCGATGAAGACCTCGGAAACCGAAAAGGTATTCTCCCAAACCCAATCGGATACCAGCTCAGTGTTTCTGGTGATATTGGTTTCCTACAGTTCCCTAACGGTTTCCGAGGGCTTGGTTATGTTTCCGACATTAAGAAAAAGGTATTCCAGAAAACCTCAAAGGCATTGAATTCGGTATTGTAGGGAACCCCACGGTTTCCGAGATATCGGAAACCTAAAAGGTATATTCGAAAACGTTTGAAAATCTGGCAAACCCTCTCGCAAACCTTTCCAGGTTTCCGAACTGGTTCGGGTTCTTTAGGAAACGGACTTTTTTCAGAGAGCGTATACTGTTGGTCAACAGGCTGGGGTGTCTAAATATGGCTCTGGCTCTAGGCTGTGATTTTGGAGTAGTTTATACGACTAACACTAACACCGATGCCGATATCGGCAACCACGCCCTCAACTTTTTATTTTCGATGGCTATTAATGATCCGGAGGACTTTCTTAACGGTTATTGTTCCGTAGTATTTTTTTGGTGTTTGCATTTCCGGTCAGATCACTCTCTCACTAGCAGGGCTTGTGCTGGGTAATGCCTCTCAAATATATGCATTTCTGCGTTTCATTTTGTGATTATATAACTATTTAAGTTAATATGAAATATTCGACTATTGTTAGATATTTCATGAAAAAATAATCGACGAATTTTCATGTAAAGTGCATGACGCTCGTTTAGATATTATAATCAATACTGACATGTAGTGCATATCAATGAGTAGTTCTCTAATTCAAGATAGAATTTTTCAAACAAAATTTATCGGCATGAACCATATTCTACATACGTTACTCGATATGAAAACTATGAATTAGTAAGATCGAGGGATGTCAGTAATTTTACAGAGATATTGAATCTTCAACGTTAAGATTTTTTTCTAGGGAGCTCAAATCCATTTCTGTCTGTCAAAAATGACGTTTCTATTCTTTTGACAAGCAAGTCACTCACCAGAAGATAAAGTCTATCTACACATTGACTGATTCAATGATGAAACCTACATAAAAATGAATTCTTTGGCTATACTATGATGCTTGATCTTCGATACACTGACCATAAATTGCTTTTGTGATTCTGAATATAATTTTCTGCATTTATTTCAGCCACTCATCTTTTGTAAATGTAAAAGTGAACATGCATGCCTATATGGGTATAGTTTATTGTGTTCGTCAAATCCTTTCGTTCTGGTGCCGAGTACTAGGCTATGGAACAGGGCTCATGCACTCCCGTATTCGTCTAGTAAAATCTCACATATAGGCCAAAGCAAAGCCATGATCACATCTAAGAGAGCTAAAATTTTGAAAAAAACACAATAAAAAAGATTCGGTACACAACTCGATGCAGTTTACAACGAATTGTTAAAAGTAGCAAATGTGAAGAGGAGTCTCGTCTGTGATCAAAAGATCAGCACTTGGAAGGGCATTTTTATTCTCATGGTTTGACAACGTCGTTCAAAACAACAGGATCACTGATATTAATCTTATGATAAGGATAATCTGTGTGAATGGTTGTTCCTTCAACCGCGATGATGATAAGATTACCACTCGAAACAAGATGATACACTGGAATGCGATGCATCTTAAAATCGAAATCTCCGATCTTCCACTGCGACGGTAATAAACCACTTGAATCAACAATCTCAGTTGTTTGATTAATGAAGCGAGTCACCATATTGTAGAGAAGGTGAAATCGTCTTCTTAGAATTCCTGTTGTCAATCTATAATTGAAACCGCCTGTAAGAGTAACTATCAATGTTCCAAAGAGATGATATTCATTTGGAAAATTTATGTAGGCCACCAGGTTGGCAACTCCATTGAGTTTATCACCTTTACCATAACCAACGAAATCAGCACGAAAAAATAATTGAAAATGATGACGATTTGAATTTAACTGGTTTTGATTAGCCAACCCTATACTCATAATTAGTAAAGTCAGTATGAATCAAGAAGAGATATTGTCTAATGTTGGCCGCTGTAAAGACTTTCTGCCTTAGTTAGGAAATTTGAAAAAAATGCTGATAGAAAAACTACTACATATCCTAGGTGGCATAGTGGCATCACTGATTAGTACGATGCATTCCCATATTTGAGGTTCATATTTTCGTAAACTCCTGAATGTGTCTTATGAAAATTTCTGCACGAAAACATAATACTATACAGTCATTCCACAATTTTATTGGGCTCAATACACTTAAGCCTAAATGTACAATTCCCACCGAATCTCTACGGACTAGAAAATATATAGTAGCGACCGAAAATGTTTTGCTATGGCCTACTGGACGATTTTGAAGAACGAGGATTGATATTTGAAAAATTTTCAAAAGATAATATTTTCTAGGCATCATTGTATTAAGATGCCAATTAGAACGAAAACGAGACACAATAAGAACCTAACCTACTCCCACATGTCTATCCATCAAAGTCGTGTTTGAAAGTTTTTTAAACTCACTGTTGTACGTCATTTCAAAATTGGTGTTAGTACGAACCTAAAACCTGATTTTGAGACTTAAATTATTCAGTATCACTTCTTTAGACTATTTGAGCGAGTGTACTATTACTTCTAGAAATTCTTTTTTGTTTTTTTGAAGAGACAATGCAAGTTCAAGTCTGACTATCTACCTGTTTCTCTATGATGATGAATGGATAAACATGTTAATCATCTCTTCTATCCAGCAGAATCATTCCGACAATGGGATTGAATCAGATCGTATGTGAGTTTGTATCAAACCGATAAAATCATACCAAAAATCGTGAGACCCTATGACGCTCGAATTCTTAGTGTTAAAATCTAATCACATTCTACTGTGGAAATTTGACAGAATTCAACTATTGGCTCTAACTAACCTCTATACTGCTGGCATCAAGTGTTTATATGAGTACTCGAATGATTATTTAGTACTCAACCGCTGGAATTGTGTCTGGTCTTGCTTCCGTATGTGTCATAAGATCCATTCGGATTCTGTATCGGATTCATCCGCCTGGGTAACTGTACTGCATTCACTCAATAGAAATAAATCTATACTTTTTCTACAGAACCCAGGTCCGAAACGTACGGCGGGAACCGGCTTACTTCCCGGCGATTCCGGGCACCGGAGCGTATCCACGGATACGGTTCCCGTTTCCTATACGGGATCCGATGTCGGAAAACACCGTTTCCAAGCCCGGACCACATACGGTCCAGATCCGCCCGTTTCCGGACTGGATACCGATAACGGAAAAGGCAATTTTCCGATCCGGAGAGAACACGGCTCAGATCTGACCGTTTCCGCTAAGCTCCGGAAAACTCATCTGGCCGTTTCCCAAACAGCGCTAAATACTCAGAATTACCAAGTAAAGTCTCCGAATTTTGAATCCAAATTTTACTTCTTTTTAAAACAAGCCTAAAACAACAACAGAACATACCCTGGGAACAAATAAAATTCTAGTGAAACATTATAGAAGTCCCTCCAAACTCGCTTTTGTCACAAAAATAGGAATTTTCAATCCGAAGACCTAAAAATCAGATTTTTAGACTTTGGCAAACCGAAAACGATATGTGTAAGAACACCACACATGTTAAACACCAGCGTTTTGAGACTTTCCTGAGTCTTCAATTAAGGTAAGTGACGCTTATAAAGTCTCTTAAGGACCTATCATTTCAAATTTTTCTCCGAAAATTTCGAACACAAATTAATGCTCTGAAACCAATAACAGATTAAGTAACATATCTGAAATTTTCAAGCGATCCCATCAAAATACGGTAAACTATCCAGGTCATGGACATCGTCCTTAACATGAAGGAATTAGAAAAAAGATCCCAAAAAAGACCTTTAAAGGTCTTTTTTTGTAAAACGATGATTCGGATATCAAGGAATGATATAAATGAGAATTCAATATGCGATGTCATTGTTTTTCAAGCGGAGGCCTGATTTCCAAAGCAGAAATAATTTTATCGGAATAAGGTGGTTTCCGACTCTTTTCCGATGCTTCTTTACCGGATTATTGTATTTTCCGGTTGGATCCTGGTGGAACTTGCCATAGTTCCGGTTGGTTCCTAGCTGATCCGAGGTATTTCCTTGAAATTTCCGTTTTCCGGAAGTCTCCGGAATATCCAGGTTCCGGGTACGGATAATGCAGGCCGGAATACTGCTTCCATGCTCCGGTGGTTTTTCCGGCCGGAAATACACCGGAACCGGCAGGAAGTAGCTGGAAAATATCCCGTTTCCTGCGGGTTCCGGCCGGATCCGGTCTCCGGAACGAACGACCTGGGTGGTTTGCATGTTTCCCCCTGTCTTCAAACTATAATTGATTTCAAAGCTAATAATCAAAAAATGGTCAATTAAAACATTTATCTCATGTTTTGAACAAGTAATATTGCTAGCAACAGTTAAATCAATTTAAAATATATTTGAACTTACTGGATTAACTGCATGATCATTAGCAGCTACACGTGGAATTTTATTTCGAAACAGCTGCAATTTGACACTAACTAACATGAATTTTGTCTGCGAAAAGATAACTGCTGGTGCATTATTCCCAGAGTTTTTTAGAATAATAAAGCGGAGAAAAAACTTCTATGATCAACTAAGAGACGTCTGCGCTGTAGACGAGTTAAATGGGTTGACTATTTTTGTCTATCAATAATTCAGTAGTGGTCATAGTTTAACATGTTTAGAAGAATAGTGCGGTCAATGTGTACTAACTTATCGAAAGTCCGACTGAATGTACCCTTCATGAAAACACAAGATAAATCTCGTTCAAAGAGTGCTTGCTAGTACAAAACAAATGTAAGACGAGGTTTGTAAAGTGTTTTCAAATATTTAAGCCTCGCGAAGCCTAATGACTTCGCCGTTTACGGTCCGAATTATTAATAAGTTACTTTATCATCCAACTTGAGTAATACAAGCCAGAAAAAAGCTTAACGCGTTACAAAGCGAAAATATTGGCTTTTGAAATAACAGAACTGCTTTCTGAATCTTTGAGAGTTAACATCCAGAATAGAATATCAAGAGCCACACCTACTCCATTTCAAACTTCTCTGTTGGAAATCTACAACTAAATTTACATAGACGAGTTTACACAATAGAAAAAAAGGATTATCAACTAAAGCTCAACGGAACCAATCTTTGTAGGTCTGAGTGGTGGTACGAGTTTCCTTTTCGATTTACATAAAGCCTGTTTTTAGTGTCACATAGAAGGTAGGCCATACAGAACGCCACGCTAAGAAATTCAAATATCTCCGGTAGATGTCGACTAAAAGAGCGGAAATCTTTATCAGAGATAAAGGTTTACTTGAAGTTTTTTTTTCATACGAGAAACATGAACAAATTACTATTGTTATGTAGCAAGACAGACATCGACAAAGGATTTTTACTTGCTACACTGTCTACAAAGTGCTACAGGGAGATCCCAGAGCAATTTTATAAACGTTTATGCAATATCTTGCGATTTGTCCGACAACGAATTAAGTTTTTATGCACTGTGGTGTGCTAGCACATTATACTATTGATGTTCAAGAATGGTTAAAAGGGAATTTTCTCGCAAGGTAGATCGGCCAGAGTGTTACACTTGACTGGCCATTCGATCGTTCGATCTCATACTCATGCTGACTAGTTTTTGTTGAGTTATCTCAAAGATATTCTGTAATAGAAAAAGCCTCGAAATCTATCTAGCCTCCAATAAGCAATCATCTCAGCCCTTGCAACAATAGACCCTGATCTGTGCCAGAAAGTTTATCAATCAGTACTCGAAAGACTTCAAATATGTATCGATTCTAATGGACATTAATTCTGACGATAATTAAAGCCGACTTCAACCTCATGTGTACTAGAATACAGAGTAAATGACACTGCAAAGACTGATAAATCACCATTCATCCGAATTCGGAAGAGGCTTTTTATTGAGCGAAAAAGTTTGTATACTGTGAATCCATGGTCTTATCGTTGAAGATTTCACTTAAAGCAGCTGAGCTATTTGGTTTGTATATAGTGCGATAGAGCTGAGCACGAGTTATCAGAATGTTTATAGTATATTCTATTTTGATCCTTAAATAAGGGAAATAAGAGTTCTTGCAAGAACCAGACCCTTTCAATTTTAGCATGGTTTTTAAGAAATATTGAAAATCATATTTCATTCATGTTGGCCTCATCCTATATTCACACCTTTAATAATTTGTTACCAAAAGGATCAGCTCGACGAACTCTCCCGACTCTGAAAGATTCAACCGATTTTGACAAAGTGGTGTATCAAGTGATACGTTTCTTATGTAATCACCCATTTCAATTGAACGCTAAGTTTACTTCTAACTGGTCTTTGCAGAATTATGTTAAGAATTAAGGTTTAATTCTAACTAATTTGAATTGACTAAAAATAAATTGTAAATTCACATCTATCATCTTCGAAGAAATCTTATTTTAGAAATAAAAAGAGTCCTACTACTCTAAAGAAAATCATTTGCGTGATTAATTAAATAACATACAAATTTAAATCACTTAAATAAATTAATGTGCTCTCTCCAATGTATCGAACGAACTCATGGAGTGAATTTTTATTACAATTCTATGTGAAAAAATGTGAGAAATCAATATTTTTATGTTTTAATTCTTCATACAAGTCCATCGTTATCATGCTATGTTCAATGGCTTCATAACATTTATAAAAGGCTAAATAAATGCCAACAAATTTTGCAATACTATTCGTTGATAAAACTCCAGTACCATATGAAAAACGTTCATCACTGATTGTCATTGCCTTTTGTAAATTTTCTGCAGCCAAATCAGATTCATCAAGTACTGTGTAGACATCAGCTAAGTCTTGGTGACATTCAACTATTTGCTGCTTCCGTAAATCAAATTGTGACTGTGTATCTTCTGGTTTCGCGGTGCATTTGATTAATATTGTTCTATGCCTCAACAACTGGTATTTTAGAGCTGAATGATAATCATGCTTATGTTTGAAATAAAGTATTGCGATTTGTTTATAAATCTCAATAACATTTTCATGACAAAAATTTTCATGACTATAATAAATAACTAAAGCTCTTTCATAATTCAGTAAAGCATGATCATACTGATAAATATCGATGTCTAGCTTGGCAAATTTCAAAATAAAGTGTAAAATTTCATCCTTATCATCCGAGTGATAATTTAGTAAATGCTGCAGTTTTAACTCACAGTACCTTGAATGTTTAAGATCATTCTGTATCTTTTCATCCTCGTTTTCAATAATATCGTTCTTCGATAAACATAAGCAAATCAGTGTATTTAATATATGTAATGTTTCACGATTTGAATAAACCTTTTTCATCGCTAATTCGTAGTAGATCATAGCCAAATCATAATGTTGCTTTCCTGCATTTCTATCTTTTACATCAAATTCGTAACAGTCAGACGCAAGATCCCAATGAATTTCACCAATTTCACTAAAAGCATTTATGTCGTTATCGTCTCTATATTCAGACCAAATTTTCAATGAATTTTCATAATCTGAAATGACTTGCAAATTTGTTGGTTGTCCTGCATCACTTTCATACACACCATGACTAGCCCATTTGAGAGCTAAGATCCATTTTTCTGATGGAAATAAATTGATTAGTTCATTGAAAATAACTTCTGTGTGTATCTCAAATGTGGCTCGGTTATCTAAACTTTTCAACGGTTTGACACATCTAAATAATGCTCGCCTTAGCGTAATATTGTCGAAATCTTGATTATCTTCATCTTCATCTTTACTCAAACACTTAAACGATAATCTAATAATCCAAGCTCGTATATCTACATCATAAGATATGCTAGTAGAATAAAATTGAATTCCAATCATAAAAAGTATTTCAGCTTCTTGATCGAAGTAACTTAAATGTGAAATATCTGCAAATGGTCGAGTGCTTTTATTCAAACTTATTTCAATCTCAAATAGTACATTTTGAATAGTATCTGTCGGTTTTACATCTGGATTAAGAAACATCAATGCTACAGATCGATCGAGAGTTGTCGAAAAGAAACTGACATTTATGATCGGTTGGTTGTTTCCATATGACTTCAAATATTCGATTTCATCTTCAACTATTAATTGTCCACGATACACATAAATTGTCTCGCTGTCTAAATGATTAACTTTGAATTGTTGATGTTCTTGCTTCAGTTGCTGATACATATCTTTTACATAAAATCCAAAGAGAAACATGAGTTCAATGTTATGTTCCCTTAATGCACGATTCAATAAACGATATAGAAATGAGTCACGTGTATACCATCGAAGAGCATTTTGTGCTTGATAAGTACGTTCAAAGTCTTCTAAATCTTTCAATTCTTTCTTTTTATCTTTGTAATAATGTTTTAGTTCAACAATTAATCTTTCACGATAATTTTCAGGATACGGTAAATGCATTAGACACGTAATAAATTCTCTCCACCATACTATTGCATTTTCTATACTTCGATCTTTTCTTTTTTCTTGAAATATTCCATCATTTTCGTTGTGTAAATGAATATTAACATCTTCTGATAGCTCATGCAATAAGGGCTCAAGTTCTGTATACATATTTTTGATCTTCGATAGAAACATTGATAGTTTGAATCGAAACATTAATATAACCAAATCAATCAACTTACTTTACTGCCTTGTAGAGTCAAACTTTGATTTATTTCGTTATTGGAATGATATACATAAACGGAACGCACTTGTTTAAGGTCAAAAGTCCCTGAAAGTACGAGTTGTTCAATATTACTCGAACAAACTAAAAACGTTGTTGTATCTTCTGTTCGTTTAATAAATTGCATACATTCTTCAAAATCTGTAAATAATCTAGTGTAATCAACAGCCTCTCTTAGTCTTGCAATAGTCACATTTGTTCCTTGATCAGTTGGTTTAACATTTACATTGAGCCATACTAATTGATAAGATTCTAAATTTATACTATCACGATTAAATAATCGTGATGGAAGACAATTTATTGCAACAACAGGAGTTGTTGATAAATTTTCCTCGTTCAACATTAACAGAGATTTGGTTCCAATCCTACCCAAATAAAATTCTGTTTTGTCGTTCTTTCACGATTTGATGCCTTCTATTTTTCATTAATATCTTTTGTCTGATTCTCACAAAAGAGTAGTTCAATAGATAAATAAATTGTTGCTTATTTATGATGATTACTAATATCAGTTAGATAAAAAATATGCGAACCAATAGAAACATGACGGTTCAGGATCAAAATCGAAAAAAGAGTGCGAAGTGTTGAATAACGTAAAAAAATGTTTCACAGAATTAAGAATAGGAAAGAGCATAATATGCAAGAAAAAGTGTTTGGCAAGGCTTACTGTGTCGTTGTTTTTTCGTTCTGTGTTTGTGTTTCTATGCAGAAACACATGGATATTTGTTTTGCACTCGATTTATTTGTTTGCTATTCATGCACTCAGGAAAAAAATGCGCAAACAAACGCACGGCTTGATAATCAGCATAAAGAAGATATACGTACTTTAATAAGGACCCCCATCCAAAGTCACTTTTCTTGAAAATCATGAAAACTGAATAAAATACAGGAGGAGATAGTCCGACATATGGACTATTGTAACCACCAAAAACTTCTCCTTGAAATATCGTGTTCGTAGAAGTCACATATGTTTTCGAAGAAAATAGTGAGTGGAAGTTTAAGAGTGAGATTTTTTATGCTACCGACCCCAGGATACAGACATAGTCGTTGGCCCTAGACCCCGCCCTCTCACTAGGGGGTTGCACATGCCACCTGCCCACCCCGTTACAGATATAGTACCTAGTTAGAAACGCTCACGCCCCTTCCCCCAATGTAGACCATAGAAACCAGTGTATTAATCCACTACAGACTTACCAACGAGCATTACTACATATAATAAGAAAAAAGAACAACGTAATACGAAAACTACCGAGCGAATAGCAACAATGAAAAACGTAAAATAGGGCGCTCATCAAAGAAAGACGATGCAAAAAATTTCGTGATATTACATTTTCTATTTTCTATCAGTATCATAAAGTTATAGATATGTCAGCTCCACATGTACCACAAACAGAACTACGCAAATAAGCTTTTTCCGATAGAATTATTTTGATAATTTTTCTTTTAGACTTTAATTGAATACAGCATAACTTGAGAAATAAAATAACTATGTACAATGAAATACTATTTTCGATTCTATGTTAAACAAATGTCTTCATAAGACAATACTTTTACTGCTTTTCCTTATTGAAATTTTTCATCGTGTAGCCTAGTCAAGATTCTTTCTATCTATTAAAAGAATCGTATCAATAACTGTGTCTGCGTTGAACGAGAAATATTCAACTTGTGTTTCTTATGTCTTTATAAATCATTTGCACGCTCTTCTTCGTTGAATCATTTGTGACTTCCATCAAGATTTCGACAAATATAGAATAGATCAAAGTAAAACTGTGAGTTTTAAAAACTAACCACAACCCCAGTGATCAAGATTGTTTTAGAGATCGAATCCGAAAATGGATCTTCTGATTGTATGAGTTCTTTTTCACTATACATCAAGTAACTGAATTGAGAGTAATTGTATTAGGAAGACAATGTAGTTTATCTCTTGCCATGAAGAAAAGAGATTTCAAATTTTTCTTTCATCAATCAATAAGGACTTCTACAAATTAAAAAATATCAAAATTCTTCTCCAGAGCTGCTAAAAACCCCAAGATTTCTCTGAGATAACAGAAAAAAATCAGCTTCCGTCATGCGAAGCATTCTTCGCGTACATTTCGATTTATAAAAAAAAACGACGACGCTCTCTACGATGAACTGTATCGAAAAAAAAATCATCTAGAGATCAATAATTTTCGAACCAGTCAATGTTGAGAAAACTAACATGACCAAAATATTCAGCGTGAATAGAAATATCGATACAACAAGTTCTCGATTAGTCCATTATCAGATAAATGATACTTATTATTTCTATTACTAATTTTAGCAGTCATCATTTACCAGAATGATAATTATATTATTATTCATGTCGTAGCGAGGAGATAAGGTTGAAAATCTACTAATGAAATGCGTTGTTACTTCCTATGTAATATTAAATCTTCTACTAATTAATGCATATATATATATAGGTATTCTTAGAGTAGCTGACAGCCAAATATTCAGTTATTTATTTGATTTATTATCAATCAATTATTAGATTATAAAATTATATCGAATGATAATTCATTATAGTTCACAAGTTAGAATGCTAATTTATATTATTCAAGAAACATATTTACATGTAAAATTAATCATTTTATGAATAAAAGGCAAGGTGTTACTATAATTACACGTTTATTAAAACATTATTGAACAAACATGAATTTATTCACGAATAGAAACAAAGTTACTTTAAAAATCATTTCAAACATTTGAATAGATTGGGTACCATTAGCAGCTGTAAGATTGCAATACATAAAACAACGTTCGCAATCATCAATTAATCAATATATTATACGAATATCGATCTATTAATTTGATGCAGAATTCATTTCCATGCTTAATATTCAATACAATTATTTCATATCGTTTCTTCGATTAACAAAAGTTGATACGAATTAGTGAAAATACCTATCTAAAGCTACCACTAATGCTCCTGTTTACTATGAAAGAGAACAAATACTCCTATTAATAATAAACATCTTCAAGTAATTGTTGCATGAAATGGTGCAACAAATGCTAGCTGAATAAACTGAGCAGTATGAAATATCAACTAATGGTATTGCTTCTAGTGAAGTGAGTTTCTATCCAATTATAAATCGTATTTCTAAGCGTGATGAATGATATTTTCTGCATTATACAGCGAGAATATTTTTTGACGATGGTATGTAATGGAATTTTCACGACATGAAACTATTCTTAATTAAATATGAACAGATTTAGAATGTTTCAGCATCCTGTATCATTTCGATTTATAATGTTATGTGCCTCAATCGCTTGAATCAGTATCCGTTTACTTAAAAAAATTCATTTTATCGGGTAGCCATTCACTGATGATATGAAAAATATGTTTCAGTACGGCATTAGATCATTGATGAAAACGCATCTTGTAATGTGTCCCTCGTAACAATGTGAATTTCATATTTTACAAAACTATTTTCATTTTGAAATCTAATTAGAATTATCTTAATATCGACTGATTAATGATTTGTGTTGATTGTCTCTAACATCTCTATTGTATTAGAACATTTGAAGCAATTTTAAATACTTGATGCATTAAATGAGACTGACTATTTTCTAACAGTAACTACAAACCATAGAATAAAATAAAAATTTAGTCATAATCTTTGATTATCACTTTAGTTTACCAGTTACCATTGACTTTACCACGAACAGATGATCGTATCGTTCAAAATATAGGATGTCTCTTGAGACTAGAATTTACTTCTTGATTTTTCAATTTTAACCAACTTCTAATGTTGTGTTTTCATCACTCTAACACTTCATACAATTAAAGTTATGATAATGGTTAATGCATGAAAGGAAGTTTATTTTTCATATTCTCTATCCCTAGAAAGAAACTGAATCATCAAAAAAGTTGCTGTCCACGAAAGCAGATGATAAGCGTCATTTTATTTACGAGAGTGATAGTCGTAGCATGCATTTACCTAATGAGTTCATATGTGATGATGTCGTTTGAATCATCATCGAAATGCATTGATGAAAATCTCATCAGTGTTTGGAAAAAGTAGAATTTTCATATTTTTTATGTTAATCGATTTTCATTCGTTATGAATGAAAATAGAAAAGGATAGAATCATTGTTGCCGATCACCTGTATATATCGAATAGAGATCCGACGTGTACAAAAAGAGTACTGAGTTACGTTTGTAAGTTTCATCAAACGGTGTTAACAACGTTTTTCAAACATAAAGTAGATTTTGACCTATTTGAAGGATATATTTGTACATTTTAGACAGAGTCAGTTTGTGTAATATAGAAAGATCACGAATCTCAGAGAATCGCCCCTGGAAATTCGATGGAAAGACCTGAAATCAGGAGAACCAATTTATTCAGTCATCATTTTCATAATTATAGAAATCTCTTTAGTTGTGGGGATACAGTTAACTTATGGAAATTTTATAAGAAAATGTACAAGACTAGTTTCTCTTCGATACCCTTCTAAAAAAAGCAAACTTAATAAAAGAAAGCATCAAATTCTATATTCTAAAAGTACATCGTCTGCACTTTTGTCGAACTCGCATATATTTTCGAAGAAAATTGGGAGTGAAAGTTTTAAGGTGAAGTTTTTGCGGCTTCCGACCCCCCTCCATTACAGACATAAACGAGTGCAACAAATTTACTTTTAGTATTTGAGAAACTAACTCTGTAAAAAACTGGCAAGTCGAAAAACTTTGATATAAATGTTCGTATCGTCTTTTAATTGCAAAATATGTATGGCTTTGTGCGCAAATTCATCGACGTATCTAATAGATCATTGATCAATGCTGTAGATTTAATGCATAGATAAATCAGATAGAGTTTAGTAGTTCATTCGATGATAATGATGTTCATAAATTTGTATTGAAAGAAAAAAAATAATGCGAAAAAAATTAAAAATTAAAAGAATGATAGCATAGCGAATCGTGAAAAACAGCGCCACTGAAAAGTAGTGCTATTTCGAAAATTATTTCGAAAAAAGTAAGGAATAAAAAAACATTGTTTTTATGCCTATCGATTATTTTAAACCAACAAGTATAATATGCTAAGTTACTTTTCGCGTTGTCAGTTTTGCATTATTATTGTTCGAGATATTGAAATTCGATCATCATTTTATAGATAGGCGACAAGGTCATCATCGTAGGGAAAGCTTACAAGAGTATGTTTTATTAGTAAAATTTAGCCTTAATAAGAAGCCTCGAGGGTTACATGTGTAGATGATGAATTACTGATGTATTGTGTTCTCATATAGTTCGTGCAAAAATGCGATTATTACCATTTTTATCCAAATGCTGCGTCCTTAATACAGCAATTCGTTGTGTTTCAATACGAGTCGATTCTACAACGTTTTTGAAAAATAATTGATTTCAGTTGATATTCATTTTTATAATGATCTTCCAGAATAATTCACATTAAATGAACAACAGTAATATCGAACATATCTACTAGATTTTCTTTTCTTACTCCTATTAATAAGAAAAGCTATTGTTTTCTGAAACATTATGTCAATTTTCTATCGCTAGACTAATGATGATTATGTTTAGTTATACGCACTCTATAAACCTGAAGAATTCGGTTCAATTAAAAAAAATTGAAAAACCTTTTTGACAACTCTTTAATTATATTGACCACCACCAATAAGCGCAATCAGGCTTGATAGGTATTTTTCACCAGTTGTATAGTATATATCATACTTTATTACAAAATAGAAATACTAGTGTATAACGTGTTCTTTTTCTGCAGAATACGTGAGCTCCACATTTCTGCCACAAAGTAGCTGTGCTAACAAGCTTTTTTCATAAAATCACCTATTCAGCATTTATAATACCGTTTAGAAAAATGAAATGAAAGAAATTCATCTAACAAATGTACTATTTAAGTTAACATGAATAGTTTCTCTTAATTATCATTGTCTAACTCAAAAGACTTGAGGGAAATAACTTCGTCATAGTTATCGAAGCATATCTGTCGATCTTCATATAGTACAAGCTTCATAATAAAGTTCTTTTTGTGTACTCAAAAAGTGAGTACACTACTAAAATCGGTCAGTGTGTCCGTCCGGCCGTCCGTCCGTCCGTTTATTCGATAACTTTTCACAATTACATTCGATTGAGTTGAAATTTTGTGCACAGAATTGTCTCATCAATATCTAGGTCAAGTTCGAAGATGAGAAGGATCCGTCGAGAAATGGCTGAGTTATTGAAAAAATTGTCATTTTTCACCAAACAATCCCTGAGGTGGGGTACAGGGATTTTTTCAAAAAAAACTTTTTTCTCAGAATTATCCACAAGATATATAAATCGACTGTTTTTAACGCTGATTCTGAATCTGATATTAGTTTTGAAAAAAATCGTAGTTTTCTAACGAAACATTGACTGAATAGGTCTCAAAATACACAAAAACTGCATCTAGAAACCAAATTGTCTAGATATATCTCAGTTGGCCAGTAGTGTTGGGATTTACCAAATACCTGGTTCTGTAGCTATTTAAAAGGACTATCGAAAGGTAGAAACCCGAAGTCAATAGATATTAATATTGACCAAACCATCCCTGAGGGGTGGTACAGGGATTTTTTCAAAAAAAACTTTTTTCTCAGAATTATCCACAAGATATATAAATCGACTCAGTTTTTAACGCTGATTCAGAATCTGATATTAGTTTTGAACCAAATCGAGCTTTCTAACAGAACATTGGCTGCAAAAAGGTCTAAAATGCACAAAAACTGCATCTAGAAATGAAATTGCCTAAATATGTCTGAGATGATCAGTAGTTTTGGAGTTTCCCAAAAAGGTTTTCCAAGATACTTCATCCGTGCACACATTCTAGGATGACTGATTTGTCTCATTCACTTTTTGAAGTACACATAACTCTCGGGCATAAGTCCGAAGTTTCCGCATTTATTTCATCTTTATTTGAAAGTTTTCTTCTCTCATATTTAAACTATTAGTAACTGTTCTTGAAAAAATACTGAAATTTTGAGAAAATTACAATTCAAAAATACCAATAAATAATCTGTGAACCAATTCTAGATGGAATATTACAAGTATCCCACATTCTGCAAGATAATTATACTTTAGAAATTCACTGGAAAATCAACAATTACATTTCGTGGCACGACTTCTTGAAATGGCGATACTAGATCGACTACAACATTTGTATCATAGTTTGAGTGTGAGACTCATTCGTTTGAATCTCTTCAAAAATGCATCAATAGAGCCTAACATTATTCATCGTCAGCTCCTTACTACTCGTCTTTTCCTAATTCTGTTCGGTATTTCTCTTGTGATTCTATTGACTTATACGTCAATCAGTGAAAGAACTCAATCTGAAACGTTGCAAAAGCCAAATATCGATACATTCAAGATATTAGAAAGTGAATATTCGAACAGTTTGTATTGTCCTTGTGCACAAATATCTATTCCACATGGTCGATTTGTAGAAACGAACCCATCATTTCATCAGGTTTGTTCCAGTGATTTTGTTTCTCAACCATGGATTGATTTTACTTTTGGAGCGAATCTGACAAGACTTTGGCCGATGGATTTACGCGCAAGTCTAAGTGCTATGTGGCAAATAATCGCTGCTCTTTGTCGAAGTGCTATCAATGCTATCAATGATGCGCTCAATGATTTCGCGAATGATGTATTGGTGAGCTATAGCGTTTTTTCTCAAACATATTTACAAGTCCAGATTCAAGCGTCACTTGACGATGCACAACAAACAGCGATGGATCAGTTTGGACGAGATCTCACTGTTATTCAAACAGTATCCCAAGTAGATGGTCTTATGACTGCCATGGGGACAAATTTCATCGGAGAAAGTTTAATACAAATGGGTGACAATCCCTATAGAGTATTAATATACGAGGCAGCCTATGTTCTACCAGGATCAAACGAAACATGTTTGTGCTATCGCGATCAATCTTGTCAGACACCAACTGGCTTCTATTTATTCGACCATTCAGATGTAGTGGAATTTTATAATCTCAATAAGATTATTCCGAATATAACGCTTCCTGGAGTAATGTTCGATTGTTGGCCTTTACTAATGGCTTTCGCTTCATCACTAGAATGTTTCTATAATCAATCCTGTATCAATATCCTTTTCACAGTCTATTCGAAAACAATCAATATTTCAGCTCTAGATGAAACAGCGACTACTCGTTTCCCACCAGCAATGTTAATTAAACAAATAATCGATCAACTCTTTGTAGAGGCCATTCTTAACACAACCTCTTTCCTAATCTACTATGAAGAATGTGCTCTCATCTCTTGTAGTTATACGTTTTCTCGTCGATTCGATCGTATCTTCATTTTAACATCACTTTTTGGCGTCACCGGCGGACTTCATGTAGTGTTGCGTCTTATCGCTCCATACTTGATGAATAGTCTTCTGGTTTTGAAAAGGAAGCTGTCACGTTCAGCCACTGAAGTACAACTCACAAATAGTAAGATGATTCGTGTATGAGAAACTGATTTATTATTGTGATAGTTTTTAGATATGCAGACACGATTGAAGTTGAAAAATATTTTCATAAGGATCAAAAAAACACTAATCGATATAAATTTCTACTGTGATGCTCACATACAAAATGAATTCGATATTCGTCGAGGTCTTATTGCTACTCGAATACATGTGTTATTAATGATCGTCGAGATGCTTGTTCTTATAATATATACAAGCCAAACTGTTCAAACGGTCACAATGACTATCGAATTACCAAATCAAAAGCAATATGAAGTCTTGCAAGAGCGCTACGCAAATACGCTAGAATGCCCGTGCGCCTTCATTTCCATTCCATACAAAGAATTCATCCGAATCACTCCTGTCTATCATCAACTGTGTTCGAGCATTTTTGTTCAGCCGAGATGGTATAAATTCTTGCTAGATCCGCTAGTATTGAGTACTGGTATTGACTTCTTTCAAATTGGCTCGGCGTATTTCCAAGCATTGGCTTTCTTTTGTGAAATGGCAAATCAAACTTTTACTTCAGCCTATAAGCGATTTTCATTGACTAATTTCGTCAATGCTCGAGTACTCTCACACGGTGCATTCACTATACAAACCGAGACATTGCCTGAACATTTCCTAGAGACAACATCCGCTAAATTTCTCTCCACAATCCTTCTGATCAGTAATATTCTTCGAGCTGATCAATATGTGAGTGGTTTATTTACAAATACCATGTTCTTGGTAGATAATGTGAATGACGTGCCAACCCAAGAACCTTGCCTTGTCTACTCCACTTTTAAACAGTACAATACTAATAGTGATAATATATGTAGCTGTGGGAAGAATGCGGATTGCACCGCCAGTGATAGAAGTAATGCTGCTATTCCAATACCCATTGGTATATCAATCAAATGTTTGATGGTAGATACAACCCTAAAATCATCACTCGCTTGCTGGTACAACGACACGTGTTTAGAATATGTGCGAACAGTTTTCGAGAAGCTTGGTAGCCAGTTGCCAATGAAGATCATTGCTCTCAATCATACTCAAACCAGTCGATTCTTACCAAGCACAAATCTTGAAATAATAGCGAACAATTTGATGGCGGAGTATTTCAATTCGTCCATAACCTACGATTCATATTTTCAGAATTGTCGTCCCACTTCGTGTACGTATTTCTATGAAGAGCGAAGTAATCTTATATATATTATTACAACAATTATCGGTCTCTTTGGTGGTCTCAATGTCACTCTTCGTTTGTTAAGTCCTTTGATTGCAAAGTTTCTTCTGAGACGATCAACAGTCAATGCTGAATTAGAACTAAATAATCGTAAGTTCAACATTCACTTTCACTTATGTAATCATTAACAAAGAAGATTGAATAGTGATCTAATGCAATATACGTATAACTGGTGGAAATGAATACATGACTTTTTAATAATTAAAACGGGACTGTTTTCATCAATTTTTCTTGAAACTTGAAATCAAAGAACATCAAAATCTATAGAAAAAGTCATTTTGAACAGTTAGAACTTAGTTTGAGAATAAGATGTTTCCCAGATCTACGAAAAAGAATATTGCAATTGAAGGTATCTTACAAAGTTCTACTCTTTGCACAAACACTTTGTTGGAAAGTTATTTTCTTTCTAACAAATTTAGAACTGAGAGAATAGTTTTAATAAATCAATATCTTAGAAATGCAATTCTATATTGAAGAATTTGATTATAGTATAGCATCTGATAATTTCAGCTTAAATTAAATTCATCAGTATTAAAGGATACCTATCTAGAAATTGTTTAGTGACATGAAAATCTTTTTCAGATGTACATAACCGATGGATTCGATATCAAAACAAGCTGCTGACACTGAATTTGTTCGCTAGTGGATCAACGGCGATCAATGTGATTCGGCGTGAACGTATTTCAACACATGTCTACTCGATTTTTCTTCTCATCAGCATCACAGTGATTACCATATATACTGTTGTACCAACAAATGCAGTGAACAAAAGTGTTGACAAACCATCTTTATTACAATTCGAAGACTTACTTACTCAGCATGTTTCTACAGTTCACTGTCCATGTAGCCAGATCTCTATTCCTTATAAAGCACTTGTTACCGCAAACTTCACACATCATCAGGTATGCTCGAGTAATTTCGTCGAAGAATCATGGATACAGTTCTTGTCGAATGGGAACTTTTCGAGTGTTTCAACACGAAGTGATATTCGTGTTAGTATTGGCGCTAACTTTCGACTCTTATCGACGTTGTGTGAGCTTTCGCAAACTGCTATTCAGCAAGCTATCAATCAATTCTTAGCTGAAACATTTTTGAGTACTCAAGTTATATCAGAATCTCAATTTTTATCACAAATGACTGATATCACTCGTCAATTCGAAAATAGAACCGCATTTCATTTTTCTCATATTTTACAATTTGTACGTGATTTCTTACATGGAAATGCATTTCCATCTAGTTATGCCTTGAATTGGTATTTCTGGCTAGATAATGTTCTAATGGATGAAATAATGTTCAATTCTCCAGTCATTGTTGATAATCAATGCTCATGCGCAACCCGAAGTGATTGTATTGATTCAAATCCATTTTCGTCGCTGATGCCCGGATGGGTACTTGGTTGTTCAGTATTGGAAACATTACTCAGATCAACTCTCGAAATTTTATACAATCAAAGAGCGATTGATTATCTAGAAGACTACCTGATAACAAGTGGCCCAGAGATTTTTCCGACAAGGCTCCATGCAACTGCGATGAATGCTTCTTTAGTTAGTCGTTTTCGACCACAAACTACTATTCAGGATATTGTCGATACACTATTTGTTGAAGAATGGAATTTCAATGCATCTTATCAGTCATTTTATGAACAATGTGCTCCGATCAATTGTCTCTATACAATCAACGAGCACAGCAATGCCCTTTATCTTGTATCACGAATCCTGGGTCTGTATGGTGGCTTAACTGTTAGTCTTCGTTTTGTTGTTCCTTATATGATTGAATTAGTATTCATACTTAAGTCCTACTTATGCACTAACCGAGTTACAAGCCATCAATGAACCGATGTATTAGCAACTATCTTTAATCATACTTAAACAACAAAAACAGAAATTTTAAAGTGACTTGTAGTAACATTTTGTCAATTACAATAAATAATTATTTCTCGTGAAAGTCAATTTTTGATTAGTCTATAATTTGATCGGTACTATCGATAACTTACAACCAATATTTATATGATCTAAAAAGGGAAAAAACGTATCACTACCAAAGTAGGTATTAAAAAGATGTTAGTAAATCTTCATGGAATGAATGTCTTGTCAAGTAATGAACGTCAGAAATTGATCGATTGTGTGTAAATTCATAGTATTACATATGTAGCAAAAATAAAGCTCATGACAGGATTAACATAATACAATGATTAATGACGAGTACATGTAAATAAGACTCGAGTGTATATTACGTGTCGATGGCTTCAGACAAGCATTTGTCACTTTAGGAAAATCCAATGTCGAATTCATTTTAAGTCAGTACATGTTGAAAGATGAAAATCACTTCTCACCACAGATCTTCGGTCACTGTTTTCAAAAAAGTAGAACGACATAAAACAGATGTATTGCTACTTACGCAAATGATAGGTTTCATGGCAAATATTCTAATTAACTGAGTCCTTTTTTTCACTTAAAATCCAAATGAAGTGTATATCGTAGTAAAACGAAATTACAACATTTTTCTGATTAACACATTTTACTGTGAATCCGACTTTTAATTTATGATTGATATATGAACGATGATGATTCGATTACATAATTTTCATGGACAACTTGATTCACGATGGGCTTATTTGTGATTATTATATTAAAATAGATTATGCTCTGAACCACAAGAAGAAAAATAGGAACACAATCTGATCCTCTCTCGTTTCTTTATTCATGAAAAAGTTCATTGATTAACAGATTGAATTCTAATTCATAATCATTTTATTGGAAAAAATAACAAATATCATATTGTTGCAATCAAACTCAGCGGTAGACTTATTCTACAATCTCGATATACATATCGATGTACAATGTAATTAGAGAAAAAAGTTGAATATTCGCGATAAGCTTGACACGATAAAATCTATTCAATGCCTGATATCATTCAACCACGGTCTATTGGACTATTTGATTTCATAAAACTATACGATGATGATCACGTTTTCAATACGAGATTCAATGATGATGATATCTATGGAGTTATTTCTAGAGTAGTCTTTTTTCATTGTCGAGCAAATGATTACCTCATATAAAAATTGATTCAGTTCCACGCGTTTGATCATATAAATCATCTAGCGATTGGTGAATGTCGCTTTTTGCTGCGTACAAAGCTTCAAGAAATGTCACTCGATTGAGTCCAAATATGTCGACAAGGCTTGATAAGTTTTTACTATTTCCAATATCAATAGTGTTTATTATTCAAGTTCTTAAATAATTTTGAATAAGACAAAACGAAATAAAAAAATTCTTTAATCTGCTTTATTTACAAATGCGATTGCTAATTTATATCGGTGTCATGCAATTCATTGAATCTCAAATTAAGACTATACTTAAAGTTATTCAAATAATTTTCTGTTAGTGACAATTTTCGTATGATTCAGACGAATATGTTTTAGTAACGATGTAAACGGCGATGATTTTTCGCACCCATACTATTAATTGAAAGTTATTGCTCTACTAATGATATCAACACAAGTTAGAATCCATTAAACGGATATGAATGTCACTAAACATCTGTTCCTTGCACTCTAACATCCTCTTTTCTACCAATCCATCTTATTTGGCGTCTGCTATGTATTAGTGAACAGTTTATCTTGATACAGCTTATAATACCGAGGTATTTGTGTTGTGATCATTCATTTGTAATGCTAATGACTTGAATAGAATCAGATTTTTACATAGTCGCAGATATCTGTAATTATGAATTATAATAAACGTATTTAACATACTCGCTAAGATTTTATTTTAATAGCTATGTCACAATGAGTGTAAGATACATATAAGAAAAAGATTATCGCAAAAACTCGACCGTTTCGCATATATTTGACTGTACGGAGCGTTGATATGGATTGATTTGAAATTTCTAACTGCAAGGAATTACGTTGTCTCCAGTCTTATCTTCTAGTTTTTCTTAATAACATTTGTTAGCAGATAGATAAAACAAAATGTCATTAGTGTTATGTTGCTTTCTCCTTGACGCTACATCAGAGAACAACTAACTACATTAATGAACCAAAAAGAAGAAGAATTTTCATGGATTCTATGATTGTTTACTGCTCGTTGAATATATTCTATCACCATAAGTATACTGTAGAACTGTCCAAATTCTATAATAATCTGAAAATGTATTCTGGTCTATATGAAGGCCTGTTGAGCAAACAAGAAGTGGAGATTTGGATGATTTTACATTTTTTCGTTGACTATTTTTCTTAATAATACTTATACATTGGTCTGCAGTACCCTGGTGATAAGTAAATGGAAGATTATCACAAATAAATTGAAGTCGTTCTGGTAAGATGCCCGTCATAAATATATCCGAGAAACGAAATGGATATTTATCTTGGATACCTTCTGTAACAAGTAAATCTCGTGTTGCCGAATCCATCAAATAACCAAAACCTAAAAAATAAATATAATTCAAACATCATTTGTGAAATTCAATTGTAAGAAAAATACATACTAGAACAATAGTGTGGATACAAATCTTTTGAATATTCTTTATAACTAACATAATAATGTCCCATGCTCTTATTTCGTTCTGGTTTACCTGGTTCAAACGACCAACCGAAAAGAAATGTATGTGCATCTGGATTCATATGAGCAAGAAAAAGTGTATCTAACGAATTATTATATAAATATCGATTTTGAAATCTATCCGGATCTGTTTTAAGTTCTCCGATAATTTCATGTAAAAGAAATGAATTGACGAAAAGATCATCTTCTGTTTTAAATGTAAATGTTACATTTGAACAATATTTTCCTAGCCATCTGTATGCATGTAATTCTTTGAGTGTCATAGAATTATCATTAACAGTTAAATACAATAGATCATGTTCAGTTTGTGCTTCGTTTAATAAATCTCGAAAACGATTACTACCATATTGATAACCAACAACAAAGAGACGTTGTGAACGTACATTCAACATACGAGGCATTGATCCCCATGTTTCACGAATGGATTGTCTTCGAAGAATTTGTGAACTTGATGATATGATAATGATAATAAGATCGATGTCATTGGAAGAACATAGTTGAGCATTGTGTATCATTGGTAATGAGCCACTTATTGCATGTAAATAGGCTATTTCTTCAGCTGGATCACGTGTAATCCCTGAAATACTATTATACGCATACCAACCGATATAGAATATTAAAAGACCACTAAGTAGAACATATATTCGATCAGAACAACTTCGTCGCATTTGAAATTTTTTTTTCTTCTTACTCTGAACAAATAACTACACAAAAAACTTTTGCAGCCAGTGAAGAAATATTCGAATAGTTGTGAAGGAATGTGCATAGTTTGTACTTTCGATGGCAACACATGCATAAATGCGAAAAAGTTCTTCTAACAGACGATGAAGCAGAAAGTAAAAAGAAATGTTTACTTGGTTCATATGCTTCATAATCGAATGTGAATGTATAATTAAAATTCTTTTTTCATCACTCTACCAAAAATAGAAGTTGCTTCTGTTCCTTCTTGCCTATCGATGTTTACATTTTTCAACTTCTTTTGACGACGTAATGCTAAAATGGTTTTATCAGACTTGTTTTTTATTCCTGAATCATAGATTGCTTGACATAAAAAGAACGACTATAGAGACGAAAAAAAAACGAACTCAACCAAAAGAATCAGACTGCAATCTTATTTTTATTGCTTGATAAACACAGAGAAACGAAATAACCAAGAACAAAAAAAAAATAACGTGACAAAAGCATATAGACTTTTATTTTTTTTTAATTTTTTTTGAAGCAATGGCGAAAAATTTATCCATGGAAGATCTTATTAAAAAGTATCAATATCTTAAAACAAATCAACAAATTCCATCAAGATTCGGCACGAATCAAAAGTCGAATGAAAACGATAAATCATTGGATGACGATAGTTCTAAATATTCAAGTTAATTTTCTATACGATTGACTTATTTCATAATATCTACTTCTTATTTTCTTCCGTATAGAATCATCATCTATGTCTCATGATGAAACAGGATCATCTAATCGATCGATGTCTTCCAATATTCGCGAAGAATCATCATCTCCTTTGAATGTCGAAGATTCTTGTAAAGTTTGTTTGGATGCTGAAGCGAACTGTGCATTTATTGATTGTGGGCATATTGTATCGTGCCTTAATTGTGCTAAATTATTAACGAGATGTCCTGTTTGTCGTGAAACCATAAAACGAACATTACGCATTTACAAATCTTAATAAGAGAACTAAGTCGTGAAACTATAAGTCGTCGTCCCCCCCCCCCCGCCTCCCGTCGTTCGGGGACACTCATGCTAATAAATCGACAATACGTTTCTTTTCTCTCGTTCGTTGTATGTGCCATTTCTGTTAATAATACATGAGAAAAAGATATCTATGGATATTGCACACAAAATGCGTATTTGTCTAAGGTTGTTTTTGCTAGATATTTTCCTTTCTAATGGTAACCATGATTGGATTTTGTCTCTGGAAGTATGTGCGCGCTCTTCTCCTTTCTGCATCAATGGTAGGAAAAAACTACCCACATGTGCGAGAGAAAAGAAGAAGAAAACTAAGCATAACATATTTGCTTTTTGGTCAACACTCTTTGGGCTTATTCGTCTTGTGTCGTATATATGTACATAGAGATAAAACTAGAAGGAGAAAATCTTATTAACCGAGAGAGAACAACGAGATAGAGCAAAAATAGTGTATCGATAAGAGAGCTCGAACGACGTCTGTGTTTAGTTCGTTGCTACTAAATCTATATCTATTGTTCGGTTGTCGTCTATTCAGTTGGCCTATTGATATATTTCTTAATTATTTTCTAAAACAAAAATCTTTTCGTCCTATTACATTAAAAAATGGCCACACATTACATTGAGAATGCAAGTAGTGGCAGTCAATATTATTTTAATACAAATAATGCTACTACTTCACAAACATATCAAAATTATAGTTCGCCTACAAGATCAACATACGTTTCGTCAAATTATTCGGCATATCCTATTGGTATTTCGAGCTCATCAAATCAGTATAGTCACATAGATAATTCATATCATGCTCCACAACAATATCAATCAGTAGCTGGATTTAATAAAAGTGTAAATCAACACCAATATCAAACAATTCAATCATCAGCACCACAAGTTCGTGCTACTGTACGAGCAGTTAATAATCAAGATCTATATCATGCACAACGCTCACCACACGTTTCACCTCAACATCATCATCTACAATACGATAATAGTTTACAACCAGGACATCCAACAGGTATTCCTGTTGTCTATCAAACACCGGGTGCTGCTCAATTTACACATCGTAACGTTGATCTATGGACTGACAGTCCAACACAAGGATATGATCATAATGTACAGGTAAGATATCTAATATTCTTGTTTATTCTTTTCTATTATCAATATGCTTCTGTTTCGGTCGTCGAAATAGGCACAACGAGTATCAGTTCGATCAGTATCAACTGGTTCTCCTCAACAATCTCATTCAATTTCTCCTCACCAACATCAAGATCATTTACAACAATATTATAGTCAATTAACACCTGGTACGTACCATTCAAATATTTCTTTTCATTTCTTTGTATTCATTTATCATAATAAATTCTAATGATGAATTCGAATATATCGTAAAATTAATATTGATCATGAATGATAGAATAAATATTATCATGTCCGATTTTGTATTTTAAGAACAACATCAACAATTGTTACGTCAACAACAAATTCAAAGACAACAACAACAACAACAACAACATGAGCAGCAACATCGCGTTACTGCTCAACATGTATCTCCATCATCTCCTCATCGTTCAGCAGGTGGTGGTTCAGACGGAGGACGCACTCGATCAGCATCGGAACGACAACGTCAAGATGAACAAGGTTTTTACGATTTTTCGATATTGTTTTTTCTTAATTTATATGAATATATTTAAATTTTTTCCCTGACCTATTAAGCTTATGAGGCAGCTCATCGTCAAATGGCTGCACAACGAGCTCAACCTCAAAGCGGTGAACAATCTTCACAACCAGTTGGAATCCGAGTACGTATTTAAACGAAGTATTTCGACAAGGAAAACAAAGAAGAAATACTGTTTAGAATCTTATGAATAAATTTGCTCCTGCGCCAACTGTTCAACACTCTCATCCAAGATCAAAATCAACGTCATCAAGACAGCATTCAACTTCAACTCATACAACAAATTATGGTCCACGCCAAACAACAACAACAACAACTCGTTCATTAACAACACATTCAATGACATATTCAGCATTACCGAAACCCGCTGAGCCACCTGTGAATAGTGTTGAATATTATCAAATGCAAATGCAACAACAGGGTGGAAATCCATTTACAAATGTTCAACAAGCGGCTGCCCCACCACATATTCAACATGCACCAGCTGGTTTTGATGCATTACGTGATCGATTCAAAAAAGGAACAGTTCCAGACAGTTCAAACGCAGCACCCGTTGTAAATCGACCAACACAACCACAACAACAACAACAACAACATCAATCAACGGCTGCCAATAATGGAAATACTTTATCATCATTACGTGATCATTATATGAATCAAGCAAACCATTCAACATATGATGAAACACATAAACAACAGGTTCATAATATATCACGAACAATCGTTGGCGAAGATTTACCTCAACTACAACCTCCGGCTCAGACACAAGTACAACCTCCGGTTCAGACACAACAAAAACCTCTCGTTCAAGTTTCTCCAAAAAAACCCCTACAACAAACAGCAACCATAGCTCCTCAACAACCAGCACCAGCACCAGCACCAGCACCAGCACCAGCTCCTAAACCACAACAAAAAGCTTCAACAGTCGCAGCTCCTCAACAACCAGAACCCGTTCCTAAACCAGAACCAGAACCAGAACCTTCAACACAAGCTCCTAAAGAACAATCAGAACCTGATACACAAACACCTCTACAAGAACAATCGCAGACAAATAGCGAAACTATTGATCAAAATGTACCTTCATCTGACATAGCATCTTCTGATAATAATACTGCAACGGCTTAATTCATAGCATTATTAAATTAGTTATTCTTGTACTAAATCATTTATTTTATCCTTTATATCGCCCGCCCTTATCTTAAATAGAGATCGGATGATAATCGCATGTGCACATAGAATAACAGAATATATATATATATACACATATATCTATTTATGTAATTCATATTTCTTGTTAGCTCAATAATGTTGTTCATCATAATATATGCCCCTGATCTTGTCTCCTATTTTTCGTGCATAACCTACCTAAGATTATGTGTGGATACATCGTTCAACTAGTTTTGTCTTTATTTTAATCATAAAAATAAAATTTTACTTTTATTAAATTTCAATGATGATTTTATTATTAATCGAAGAATCTAGATTGCTAAAATAATTATTTCTTCTTAAATCATCGGGAGATTATCGAACACATAAATGCAAAAATCATTTATTAGTAACAGTACAAATTACTTTTTCGTCTAAAAAAACACAGATTATGTCGTACTAAGAAACAAACAATCGATCAAGAAGATAAATATGAAAAATAAAATATTTATCTCATTGATATATAACTACGTAGAAAGACTATATATCAAGACTATTTCGAATGTCTTGTTTTCCTGTTTTTCTTCCTTTTTTTCTATTATGCGCAATAATCCTATTTTGTAATTCGATCCGTATTGATTCAGAGGGTTGAAACAACAGTGTTTACACAAATATTCCTACAAGCTTATCTTCATGGAGAAAACATTAGCTAATGCATGATTATACATTTCTCAGTTTTTTCTCTTCTTATTGTTAATAAAAACAAATACAAATATTTCATAATCATGTATGCAATGCATTGAAATTTATTTTTCTACTATTATTAAAAAGTGAAGATAGTTTAAAAATAAAAATAACTATTGGATACAGTTGTTTTCGAGATCACACCGATCATAAAAACTATATTTTTCTATTGAGTTTTCTTTATTTGCATGAATACATTGAACTGTGTTGTTCAGTAGGTCTATCAGTGCCCAATTTTGTTACGGTGAGTATTTATGAGCGTAGAGCATACCTGTAGTCAGTTGATTGCGATTAATGAAATCTACATGGAGAATAATGTTTTGATTATGATTTTGAATGTATTCATAGAAGTCATTGACTTGGTGATAAGTGCTTGAGCATGGTAGATATCTAATGAAAAACCAATAAAAAATTATGATACAGCGGATAATTCTTCTTACTGAACACAATCAAATTTTCTTTTTCGTCACACAAAAAAAGAAACTCGTACACCGATGTTCATTAAAAAGAAACAGGTAATTTTTTCTCGTCAAAAACTGACTTCGGACATTAACCAATCTATGTTAGTGAACAGAGACGAAGGACAATACTTCTTAATCTTTCTATAGATTTACTACGTAGATATTGACAACAAGGGAGTAAATCAAAGTCAAGGAAACGATTCCGAAGAATTTATTATTGTTCATGCATGGTTAATTCGACTAATAACACATGAAACAAAGTAAAAATCAGAAATGTAAGACGAACTATTATTCTATCGCTCATTAGAAAAAATATGCGCCTTGGAATAGCTCTTCCTTTTTCAAGTTTTCAATTAGATTTTCACATATGAAAAAAAACAGAATTAGCAAGTTGATCTTTACACGTCTTTAAAAGATTTTGGTTCGCCTGGATAGAAGATCAATACAAAGACATCGGGAAAAACAATATATTTACCATAATAAGAGTTTTCTTTTACAGCGCCATCTTTAATGACCAATGTATTTCTAACAATACGTGGTTCATCGGCATCGAAATGATCGACATGCGTCAAAATATTTTCACTTCTATCTCTTTTGATAGACTGCAAAAATCTTTTCAACCACTTGTCGATACAAAATAATATTTTTTGTAAAAATATATGTATTTTTTCTCCATGTAAATGGCGTGGAAGATATTACACTTAAACGTCTTTCCTACGGAAGTCGAAGTTAATCTGTAATACTTGTAGACTCTACGACGTTACTACAAACCATTGTCCGTATAAAACATCTGGAGTAGTTAACTCGATGAAATATATCATTGAGAACGAAACAGTTGCACTGACAGGAAGATGATTAAGCTAAATAACTTGAGCTTACAAAATATTGCAGAATCTGAACGGATAAATATTTATGTGTAAGATCAGCTCTTCTGTCCAAACTTTATTTATTAATATTGATTTAATGCGCTCCTAGTCCAATTCTGATTGTGATTGCGCATAGTCAGAGATTCAAATCTACTCAAAACAACAATGATCTACTTTGAAATTTCAATTTTTTCCTCAACACTTAATCATATAAAAATATAAACTGTTACTACGATAGTACATGAAATGTTGAATCACAATCGAATTAATCTTGACGCTAATCCTACAGTAAATTGAAAGTGATCATGATGAACTTTTCTGAGGCTAAGCAAAGATGGATAGTTCGTAGTATAGGAAAATAGAATTACGGTTGTAGCATACATGCTTGCCAGACTCTTTCATTTAATTCATATGATACTATAAAGTATGTTATTACAAGTAGTTGTAGTTGAAAACTTAAATTGGTTTAGCAATGATTCGAAACTGACTTTGTGATACTCACGTGTAATCCGAAGAAAATAGTGAATGTAAGTTTTGTGTCAAAGCTTAGAAGGTTTTTCCTTTCCTTTTCTCATGACTGAACATAATAACGGTACACTGATTACACACATTAGCTGGCAGTTGTTTATGTTATGAGTTCGCATGTATTGAGCGTGAAATGATGCTCTCTCTTCTCCCTTATAATCTCGGTATAATTTCCTAATTATCGTTCGATAATTTGAGGGACTTTTAAAAAGAATATTTCAAAAAATCGTTCGTATTCTCTCAAGTATTGTTTGTTTGGTTCCCCACTAGTCATTTTGGTTTATTAGGAAATATGTAAGTTCTACACTTCAATCACAAAGGTACTCCTCCAGTATTGTTTCATATAGCTTAGGCAAAAAATTTTCAAATAAATTAAAAAAAGAAATCTAAAATCAATTAAAATAGTTGAACTATATTCATTTCAAACAAATATAATTTTCGAACAACTATTATTAAATGATAAAAGTTTAGACTAGAGTTGAATTGATCACGTTTCGACCAACCAAGTTGTCGTTATTTGATTTGTGATTGCATGAAATTATATTTACTTTTTCGTTTATATGTTTCAAGGATGGATGTGATTGTTGACCTTTTTTTTCGACGACACCACACCTAACTACTTCAACTTACATCGAAACCAACTCCCGAACATCTCATCCCACTCACACAATAGAAGACTCCGAGTTTTTTAATATGTTCTAGTGTAAGAATTTTCCATGGGGATAGGAGAGGGCGCTTGTGGTAAATGCCAGATTTTTTCATAATTTATAATTGAAACGTTTTTCTAAAAAGCCGAGATATTTAAGATTTTAAAAGCCCAGGCATAATTTTGAACTCGACATTATAAGATTTTCAACAAAAATCCTGCAAATTAGGCATAGTTTCATTTCAATAAACTAATTAATTTTCCTAATGAAAACAGAATTAATCACTTAAATTGACGACTTCTCTTACGTCCAGCAAATATTTGCTTGATGCAGGTCTTCTATTATGAGGAGGCGGGGTAAATGGTTAGTTCCTATTCATTGCCATCGATGAAAGAATGATCGTAGTACTCTTTCAATTGAGATATATTCGATATCGATAGTAGTTTGGCAGGTAAATCTCATCGATAACCAGTCACTGATATCTCGAAAGAAGTTAATGATAGAACAGGTGACGTAAGGAATTTGCTAGAGAAATAACTCTAAGAAGTATTAGATATTGGCTGTAATTTCACCCATGTTATTTCAGTTAAAATAATAATCACTAAGAGATTATATAAACATATCAAATTCTTCATCATGTTAAGACTGGCTCTAAAAAATTGATAAACCCCATTTCCCACGAATAACCGTTTTGAAGATAACTATCAGTGAGCTTTGGTAGAATTCATATAACATTTATTAAAGGAAGCACATTTGATAGATACCATCAGTTACCTTATCTTAGAAAACAATGTTGAGACTCAAATGAGTGAGATAGGTTAGATGAAACGATACTAACATGATGTACACAACGGAATCCAATAATGCTCTGTAAAAATGCAATTATTTGATAATGTAACTTATTTCATTTATTACTATTATTCGTTATTTGCTTTCCCTACTGTAACTCATGAGCATGCCAATATGCATCCCCGATCTCATATTTGACACCCAAATGAGATGTATATTAGTCAACTGCATGATACCTATGTTTGTCACGATTACATGAATTTTGTAATTTGACCATACACAAATATTGTATCAGCTCATCTTAAACGACATCACTGTTCAAATACAACCGTGACGTCTATCAATCTGGATCATGTTGGATGTAATAGCTTTTCCTAAGGGTATGAGTATTTGCTACTTTTAAATTCACGTCCATTACACAATAACACACACATTATAATTTGATCACGGAACTTGATAACGAAGTAACTAATTAGATCAAATATGTCTGGTTTGATTTAGTACGTATTAAGTTTATTAAAATTTTCGGATTCCTGCCATTACACACAAATAACGACGAGCTATTCACAGCAACTGGATATCCAGATAGCTGGTATCAGCTTGAAACTGGAACTAAAGAATACCTGCTTAAAATTAGCTTGATAAACAGAAATGAACACTTGAACGATCTAGATTTCAGACGATAAACTATGTAAAATATTGAAAAAATCTTTGTTACAGGTAAAATTATTTTTCGCACTCAAACATCATTTTGCACGGCTCTGCAACAGATATGATTAGGGCGGAAAGTTGGTCTTCTTAAAACACAGATGGATGACTTGGGACAAGATTCAATCAATGATCTATTGGATGACTAGACAAGTCTGCGTATAAGATGTCCTGCCAAAATCAAATGCTCTGTTTTCTAAAATGATGCGGGGAAATATTTTACATAAAGAAAAAATATGGGATAATTTCAAGTACTTTTTGTTTTATTGATTATCCGACAACATAATGCAAACGAATCTTGTTTTCACGAATATAAATTAGAGTGACACTTGGTCTATAAATGGAAGAACAATCAGTTCGATTGATTTGACAATACGGAGTATTTATTTAAAATGTTAAAGCACAAAAAAAATGACAATTTCATGTAAAGAAAAATTTAGAAAGAAAAAAAGTACGATAGTTACAAAAGCAAAACCAAGATAGAACAATCCAAAAGAAGCAATAAAAAAGTCGAACACTAACTAAAAGAAAAACTTATATAGTAAATTCATAGTTTCACACAAATTCAATGTTTCAAACATGGAAAAAAAACTTTGTAAATATTTCACGCGCCATAAAAGTAATCTAAAATTAATTAGAACTTATGCTAGATGAGTAATTCAAAAGTTGCAAGAACTCTCTCATAACCATATCTGGCATAAGTACCCTTCAAGATTAGATTGCTCTCAAGCGTAATCAAAAGTCTATGAAAATACATCTTTTCATACTTGTATATAAACGCGTACAAGAAGAATATGTAGTGTCCGAAATCGTTTGACCAATGTCCCGTACACATTGTAATAAAGTTGCATCTACGTGACTTTAGTTCAGTTTCACTAAAACATCAGAGATTAATTTTGCATCAAGCTTTGTATTAGCGATCACATGCTGCGTGGATAGTCCCTGCAAAATTGATGTTCAGATTTTATGCTTACTTTGCAACAAGCGAATAAAAAGATAAAATTATCAAAAACGATCCATATTTAGAATGTTTTTAACAAATCTCCTACTCAATATTCAGTAAATACTTCAAACAAAGTAAAAAATTTGTTATTTAATTATTTGTAACTGGGTAATTGAATAGTAACAACAATATTTCTTCTCGTATATGTCATTAATCAATAGAAACAATATCTCTCAGACTTTTCAAGAACAAAATCATTGCGAAACTGAATATACCTAAGAATAGCACTATTCAAGTATGTTCGTCGTATCGAAGCCAGATTTGTTCTGTAATCGATTAGAACAGCCTACGTCTCAGCTGAAGAATTTTTATAAATGATCAATTCAAAAACATGACTCAATACATAGTTTAACATTTCATTTAGGTCTGACATAACTGATAGATCATTGGTGACTAGTTTGAACTAAAGAATTTTTCAAGTTTAAAGCTCAACACAAATATAATTCGAAAGTTAATTACGTATCACTAGACTATATAGACAATGAATCATTTCAACCGCCATAATGGTTCTGTTCGAATGCGTCAAATCCTTTAGAGTGAAGTACGATTCTCAATGATGTCCTCGTAATTACCATTCTAAAGAATTTTCTTAACCGGAAACGTTTTGTTCAAATGAATAATGATCATAATGGTAAAAATACAATAGTACGTTCCTTGATAAAGATCTACACAAAAAATAAATGATGATAACAAGAGTTCTATTCATTGTTAAACAACTATAGGTCAACAATAAACAATAGAAGTGAGAAATGACGATCAAACAAAAAAAGAATCACTCTTAGTAAAATTATGTTCAATTACTTTAATCTCTAGCAATTCATCAAAATTATAAAACAAAATTGAAACAGTATACAGTACGAGAACTATTTCAACGAAATTAAGATTCAATTATTACATTCCGAAGCAAGCTCTAACATCAAAAGTTGTGATCGAGCAACGCGCAGCATGTGAAATATTCTCACTAAGATCCTTTTCAATTATTTTAAAGTGTAGTGATTCATTTCACGAGAACAAACATGTTTGAATAGTTCATGGAAATCGAATTATCATCAGTAAGATCCTATTCTATTATTTGACTATATGAAAAATTGCTTTCAGTAGTATTCAAGATCCGATGGTGCATAGAATAGGAATCATCCAAACCAATGTCGTGTTCGTTTATGTTATTATCTACCAGGTGTTGAGATTGAGACTCATGATTGAAGATGACGTGACTATTGAATTTCGTAAAAAAAGATTCTGTTCTAGTTAATATCGTTATGAAACAAAGGGTTAACATAGTTTAAATGAAACATGATGTTAGACATGATGAATGTGTGTAACAATGATTGAATTCAATTAGTTCGTTGATTATTTTCTCGAACATTAATATCTTAAAGCATGACGAGAATGCATAGAAATCAAATAACGACACTTGAACCACTTGTAACTCACTAATCCAATGCAGCGTTCAGTTTTAAACGAATGAGATTCTAATTCGTATGAGTGACGATGGGAAAGTTAGTGAATTATATTAAGTATCAATGCATTCAACTATTCTTCTACAATATTATAGAGGTTTGTCAAAGTTCTAAATAGTTTAGCATCACAAAACCAATGTACAACTACAAATAGGATTTGGTTCAAATAATGAATAAACTCTTAAATAGAACTTGCGTGTTTTTGACCAGTTCAGATTTTCGTGATATTCTAATTAATCTTATTAAGATTTTATTCCCTTATCTTGCTTTAAACTTGCAGGATTTTAAAATAAACAAAGCCAAGATAAAAATACGAGATAATTTACTAGAATCAACAACTGAATCGTTCACAGACATTGTTTCTCTCAAGTAAAAAATACTAGCAAACTAGAATGAACAATATTGCGCGATTGGTGACTCGTTTTAACCAATCTGTGATTCAGTAAAATCGTTTACATTGATACAAAGCAATGGGTTCAATAGACATGTTAAAGATCACTCCAGCAATGTACTATTCTCAAGTGAATACATTTCGATTCTCGATTCACTTCAAACCGAACTCAAGTGTTGCCCTATATAAGTAGAAATCTTTTGATAAATGAATATTAGTGATTAGCGCTCGATTCAGATGTGTTGGTTATACGTTAACGAAATGTTTC